>VYXF01001324.1:95848-106005 GCA_013397295.1 Polioptila caerulea
AAAAACAGGGTGTGGAGAGTTAGTGGAGGAAGGTCTGATCAACAGGCTGTGTTCACACAGTCATTAAACTCAGCAGCAAGAGGCTTGTTCCCCCTGCTCTAAGATGAACCAAAGCACACAGAGGGAGGGAGGTGATGCTCTGGAGTGGCAGTTCCCAAACCAGCACAGTCCCTCACCTTCCCTCACAGAGCAGGACTGTACAAGGAAGAGGTAGGAAACACCAGCATAGACCCATACTTGTGTTTAATTGTGAGACCAGGACGGACTGGGGCAGGCAGGTACGTTGGTGTGGAAGCACAGCTAGAAGAGCAGACACGCTCTGCCCTCACAAAAGACAGATGTCATTCTAAGGAGTAACCCTGCTAAAAGCATAAGAACAAAATATTAAAAAAAAAATCAAAAAGCAACCCAACACAGAGTTTTCTCTGGAAGAGAAATTTCTGCTTGTTTTCTGAGGACTGGAATCAAACATCGCAGCTGAGGCTCTTCCATATCAGACACAACATGGGGAATTCACATAGCACAAGTCAGGTGTTTCACACAGACATTTCAGTCCAGGGCCCTGCTCTGGTGCTGGAGACAGGGAGGGCTCTTTTGGGAAGGGATGCAGAGCACATGAAGTCAGGCTCTCACAGAGGCCACCCTCCAGAGGACATTCTCTCCCCAGGCAAGTTACCTCCTGAGTACATCTAAGCAAAGGCAAACTTGTCCCTTCTTCCCACTCTCCCACTTGCTTTCTGCAAGGAAGAAGGTCCACAAAACAATGCTGCATCCACAAGAGATGGAAGTAAAAGACCCAGAGAAGTGTCCACAAGATAGTGGGATTTGATCAAGTCCGCCACCATGGAGCAAGGCCACAAGGACATTTACAGTTGCACCCACGCTGGAAGAGGAGAATCAATCCCAGATGAGAATCCCACCTCCCTGTGAGAGAAAAGGATTCTCCGAGAGAGGACAGGTCTGGGCTATCCCTCCACCTACTGCACAAACCCGGGACACATTCAAAAGTACAGACAATAAATTAAGATTGAAAAAACAAAAAAGTCAGCATGTATTATATATATATATATATAGACACACACACATATATATATAGATATAATATAATGTGCGTGTTATTGTGAAAAATAGAAATGTCATCCCCAGGAGAGAGAAAGGCATGTCAGAAACATATCCCTGTCCCCCTCCTGAGCCCAACACTACCCTGCTCCCCTGATTCACAGCAGACACACAACATCAGCAGGGCCAAGCAGAGGGATGGGATTGTGCCTGGCACCCACCTTCCCTCTGCCAGCAGGGTCCCTGTGCCAAGGAGGAGCTGGCTGCTTGGTAGAGGAGTGGGGAAGAGCCTAGCACCGGTCCCTTCACGGCCTTCACAAGGAAGGGTTGCTGCAGGCAGGAAAAGGTAGGGAAAGACAGGAAAAGCAAAGTGGAATGGCAAGGGCACCCCACCCCTCCTCAACTGGCCAGGGCCCTGCCCCTCCCATGGCATGGGACAACCACCACTGTACCAAGCAGAAAATAAAGCCATAATGAGTCAATGCTTTGGTATGTGACCATCCCCCTCCCCTCAATCCCCTCTGTGTTCCCCCCAAACCCATATCTGTAAAACTTGTCAAATAAAATCTCTAGTGTGCCTTTTTTATCATTCCGTGAGCCTTTCCTTCCCCAGTGCCTGCCTTGCCCCCTCTCCTCAGCAGGATTTGGGGGTGCCTTGCTTGAGCCCCACCAGTTACAGCTTCTGAGCTCCTGACTGGATTCTGCTGAACGCTGCCTGATCCAGTGGCAGGTAACAGCCTTGCCTGGAGTCCAGAAAATACAACCTGTCCTTCACCAGCGTGGGGTCAAAGCCCTGCTTCCGCAGCTCCATCTTCTGGAACTTGTAAGTGCCTGGAATGGGGGAAGAAGAAGGAGTAAGGGCTCACTGGCCACACACACTTCCATCCCCACCACACCTGTGTTACCCCAGACCCAGTCTTGTGTCCCCATACCTCAAAACCACCTGAGGAACTGGCCACGGGCTCTGTGGGGCAGAAAGGCTCCATCCCCACCCTACAGACTGATCTCTGTAACCAAGTTTTCCCCTCCCAGGCTCCCCCAGCTCCATGTCCAGTGTGAGCGTGCACGCCATGGCTCACTTGTCTTGGAGACTTCACGCAGGAACCGCAGGAAGACAGGACGTGCATAGAGTGGCAGGGCCTTTTTCAGCTTGCTGGAAAAGTCTTCTAGGTCACAGGAATTCTCTGGGTCGGCAATGGCTGCCATTCCTGCCCTCCCTTCAATCCCTAAGAGGCAGAGAATGAAGAGCACTCAGACACACTGTCCCTGTGGCATCATCTCCCCTCTGCCCTGCACCAGCAAGACCCTGCTTTGTACTGAAGTGCTGGCATGTCCAGTTGTGTCACTGTTGTGTCACCACCCTGTGGCCAGGGCTACCAGTGGCACCCTGTGGTCATGGCCAGAGAGGACACAGGGTCCTTACAAACAAGCCAGAATCAGACCAAAGCTTGAGAGTGAGGAAGCTCTCTGGTTGCTGCCAGCCACACCCCTTGTGGCCTCTTCCCACCTCACCCACAGGGAGCCTCTTGTCAAAGGACACATCAATCTAGACATGCAGGACATGTTCACACTCAAGTGTTGGAGGTCTGCCTGCCTCTCCTGGTTGTCCACTTCCCTCCCAGCTACCTGGGACCTCCACACCATAAACCACCACGTCTGTCAGGTTGAGGATGCGGCTCAGCGTTCCCTCCACCTCCGTGGTGGAGACGTTCTCCCCTTTCCATCGGAACGTGTCCCCGGTGCGGTCTCGGAAGTACATGTAGCCATATTTGTCCATCACCAGGACATCCCCTATTGGAAAGGAAAGCAATGAACAGGCAAAAAAATGAGGTGTTGGCTGGGATCAATCTGGAGCATCTCAGGGCAGTGCTGCTACCCTGGAAGAGTCCCCACTCCCACACAGGTGCCTTTCACCACCACTCCCAGCAGACAGAGGGGTCCTGCTGGCCTCACCTGTGAGATAGGCAGCGTCCCCTTTTGTAAACACATCCCTGGCAATTTTCTTGTTGGTGGCTGACTGATTCAGGTAGCCATCAAAGTGCTGCAGGGGATTGCTCCTGATAATGCGACCAACCAGCTGCCCCGGCTCCCCTGCAGGGAGAGAGGGGATGAAGGGCAGAAATGCCACCACTCCCACCCCTCCTAGCAAAAAGGGTTTCTAATGGGGTTGGTATTGTTTAACTGAGCAGAGACAGACACAGGGAAATTATCCTGAGCTATCATGAAACACTCACACTCACATTTTAGCTGAGGAGGTTTTATCCCTGTGGTTGTCCTCACCTGGTTTGCAGCTGATACAGACACCATCCGGTCCCCGGATCAGCTCCATAGTGTCTTCATCCACCTTCACCAAACCAATGGGGTACACACCTGGTAGGATCCTGCTGTTGAAGCCACATGACCCAACCTAGAACAGGAAGAGCTCAGAGCTGTGGGTAGCAAGGACATTTGTCCCACCTGAACGCACTGCACACACTCCCAGGACACCAGAGAGATGGCACCACACAACAGCCAAAACCCCTCTGGGTGGATGGCAACCCGTGCCAAGGAGCAAACAGCCCATTTGGGTTTCCAACCCTGCCCAGGCCAGCTGTCACCCTTTGGGACATGAAGGAGCATTGTGGGGCCTTACGTTGCCGTCGAAGTTTCCCAGGCTGCAGTTGCACTCGGTGGCCCCGTAGAACTCGGCCACCTGGGCGATGCCGAAGCGGGCCATGAACTCCCTCCAGATGGAGGCCCGCAGCCCGTTGCCCACGGCCATGCGCACCCGGTGCTGCCGCTCCGCGTCCTGGTACGGCTGGTTCAGCAGGTAGCGGCAGATCTCCCCGATGTACTGCACGATCTGGGAGCAACAGACAGGAAAGACTCACTAGGACCCCTCTGCCAGGCCCTGGGTTGTCTGAGGTTTCTTCAGGGCAGGAAGGAACAGCACAATACGCCCAAAGTTTGCTAAAGAGGCTGCAGTAAAAAAGAGAAGTTCTGCTAACGCATCCAGCCTGTCCTTCCCTGGTTAACCCACCTCTCCAGATTGTGAAACTCATCCACAATCTCCTGGCTAATGCTGGAACGTGAGGCGGACATATGAAGCTACCAGACCAGGTGGGAAGGACACAGCCCCACTACAAAAAGGTGGTTTGGACAGACAGAACCAGTCCAGGCGTCCCCCACTTCCAGCAGCTGGGCTCTCCCCAGCATGGCACAGACCCTCAGGCTTCACTGCCCACTCCCCGCTGCCCCTTGCCTCATGGCCTCACCGTGCAGTTGTATTTCACACAGTCCTCCCAAAAGTGTGAGGCCGAAAACTTCTTGCGGATGACAACCGTCATGCCCTGCAGCAGGCACTGCCCAATCCCCACGATGTTCCCTGCAGAGAGGCAGCCAGGAAAGCTTTCAGTCCCCAAACACCTCCAGCCCAGCCCACCTGGGGAAAGAACTGGCAGGGCAAGGCAGAGGCCACAGCTGGCTCACAGCAGTGGGGGTTAATCCAGCCGAAGCCCTCAGGACCACGGGCACAAAGGAGGAGACACATGGCAGTAACATGTAGGGCAGCACTTCGCACCTAAACATCCCAGCATGTCTCAGCCAGCCAGGCAGGCACTGCTTCCCCTTCCCCATGACTTTCCCCCCTTACTTTCCACAGGGAGCAGCAACAAGGAACAGGTATTCAAAACCCAGGGTAGGATAACACCCTCCCTGCACACTCCCTGCTCCAAAGGTCAGCCAGATCGATTCTTGGCTTCCAGGGAAAAAGCAGAAAAAGCCTGTCACACACTGCAAGCAGCTTGACATGGAGATCACAGCCACAGCAGCCTCCAGCCCCAGCCCTGGGCTTGGCTGAGGAAGAGTCAGTGCCAGGATGCCAGGCTCTGCATGGCACACGTTACCTGCAGCATGGTACAGCGGGAGGCAGTCGTACATCACATCATCAGACCTCATCCGAAAACCGTAAAAAACCAAGCTGGACATGCGGAAGTACCTGAGGGGAGGGTGAAGAGGCATGTCAGAGCAGGGCCAGGAGTGCTGTGCTGGGACAGGGCAGAGCTCAGCCCCATCCTCCCTGAGCCCCTGTCCACAGCCTTACCGGCAGTTCACCACAATGGCAGCCTTGGGCAGCCCCGTCGTGCCAGAGGTGTAGATGTAGAAGAGTTTATCTAGGGAGCAATGAGGAGACAGGATCACATTCCCAATCTAGCAGCTGGCTGAACCAGGAGAGGGGACAAGCAAAATTTAAACAATCCGCTCGTGCCAGCTGAGTCAAAGCTCTCATGTAACAGCTCCAAGAACATGCTGGGATCACCCTGGGCAGATGATGTTTGTTGGACACATGGAGGGTATGACAGGATACTGTTCCACATAGGGCTGGGCTTCCCACACTGAATAAGACCCATCCCAAACACCCCTTGCCATTGGGATCCCCAGCAGTCTTGCCAGAGTTGTAACCAGCTGACCCTCAAAATCATCACCACATGTCTGTCCCCAAGAGCTGACTACATACCAAGAAAACCCTTTTCAGGGGGAGCTGGCTGGTGTCGCTGGGCCATCTGCAGGAGGGGGTCCAGGTGTTTGGCACCAGGAAGCACGGATTTAGGATTTTCTTCCCCGGACCAGAAGAGATGGATGGATTTATTCAGGGAGGGATGCACTTCCTGCATTGCTGAGAAAGTAAAGAGGCGAGCTGGAGAAAAGCAGCAGGGTGGCTACAGCACAGAGACCTCCTGTCCTCCCAGACAGTCTGAGGGACAGGTAGCAGTACCCCCACTGTGCTTGGCAGAGTCCCCAAAGTGCCCACAGCCATCCCAGGCAGGTCTTGTTCCCATGATTAACAGATGCTGGGGCCACAGCCCAGACCTCTTCAGGGACCAGAAGATCCTGTTTTCCACCTTTCCCCATCCAAAACCTCTTTGGTGCCAAGAGGTCTGTTGACACCATCAGCCTCAGAGGTGTGGGCTGAAACACACAAAGAACTGGAGCCAAGGTGCTGCAGGAATGTAGCAACAGCCATGGAGAGCAAAGGGAGGCTCCTCCCATGCAGTGGGGCAGGCCAGCCCAGCCCAGGCCTCTGTGCTGGGAATGGACCCGAGAGACATAAGGAAGGATCCTCATACCAAGGCTGACCTGCCTGGGAGGCAAACAGCACTGCACTCCAGATCCTCCCCAGTGTCCAAGGGAATCAACAACAACAAAAAAGCCCAAATCTAACTCCTGGATGATTCAACTGTCCACTCTCTTCCACATCTCTGTTCTGTGGCATGCAGGAAAGGAACACTCAACCCACTGACTAGACACACCTCCCTCCAGTCCAAAGCACTCCCAAAACACCTGCCAGCCCCTCACCTTCCATCATTTCCACCCCAAAAACCACAGCTTTGGAGCTGGAGATGGTGATGCAGTGCAGCAAGGCCTCCAAGCGCAGGTGGGAATTCACGAGGGCCGTCTCCACGCCGATCTTGGCCAGGCCGAGCCACAGCCCCACGTACTGATTGCGGGACTCCATGAAAAGTGCCACCACGTCACCCGAGCGGAAGCCTTGGCTGTAGAAGAAATTGGCCACCTGGTTGGAGTACTCGTCCAGCTGACGGAAGGTCCAGCTCTCTCCTGTGCCTTGGAAAATCAGCGCTGTCTTCTCTGAGTACTTCCTCGCGGTCTTCTGGAAGATCTTGGCGATTGTGTTCTTCTCCCTCACGTGCCTCCATACCTGCCACTTCACCCGCAACAGGACCAGCCCCGTGCTGCCAAAGCAAGGGGAGCAAGAGGGCAGATGCTCAGTGAGCCCTGCAAAAGCACTTCCTCCAGAAAAGCCAGCACAGCACAAAGACCTTCTGAGGAGATGCATCAGACCCCACTCTAGGTGAGCAGCAGCTCTGTGTGCTTCCCTGAGCAGTGTGCACATAGGCAGAACACATCTGTAAAGACACTCATAGCTAGGGACTCATGGAGGCCAGGGAGAGATGTGTTTTGAAAGTCTACAGACAGGAATGTCCCAATCAAAGGGGCATTTTTGAGCCTCGGGTGCTCTCCAAGAGGTACCTCCACTCCCTCTCTGACAAATCCTTGCCAGGAGCTGGCACAGCATGATACCAACTCAGAATGAACCCTGCACGAGGGCCTGGTGCTACGCCAGCAGCTTTAGGGACAGATGCCCAGGGTGAAGTACAAGGACAGTCAATAAACTTTGAGCTCAGCTGAAATCTATCCTTCTTGGGAAAAGTTTGCCCGAGAGTTTGGAGTCACCCGGACACGGCAGAGGGAGATCTCCTTCCAGCCAGGCCAGATGCCAGCAGAAACCCAGGCTGTGCAAGGAGTCTGGGGCTGTGCTCACACTTACACATACACCAAGGCCCAGCAGAGGGCCAGGGGTGGATGGTTGGGCCACCCCAGCCAGGACACCTACCTGACATCCCTTGGTAATGTCTTGAGGAATACAAGGAAGAAGTCCCATCCACCAGATGCCAGGTAGAAGATAAAGAGAGCAGGGATGGCCTGAGCCCAGGACAGTTCCAGAGTGACCCTGAAGAACAGCAGCACAGCTGCAAAAGCAGCCAAACGCAGCATTGTGGCCTGCAGGGAGAGAGAAACCACGGGCATCAACCCACGCACACTGGACCTGGTGATAATAATCCCATGGCTGTGGGATGCCTGAGCAGCCCCCAGTTTCCTGGATGAGGTCCCTGAGTCATCAGTCCTCCTGGCAGTGAGGATGTAACCCAGCAGCCCAGAGCTCCCAGAGATGTAACTTTATCTGACCTTGGAGATGGCCTCCAGTTGAGCCATCAGCACGGCATTGCTCTGTGCAAGCCGAGAGCCCGGCCATTCCCACCTGGGGAGCCACATCCAGCACACCAGCCAGGGGTCTGGCCACGCCTCAGCAACATGAGATGCAGGATAAAGTCACTTCCATGGATGTGTGAGCAAAGTCATGGCAGGAGACCTTATACAGGTGATTGGAAATCTCCATTCTACCCCAGAATCCCTCCATCCTCAAAATCCAGTCTTCCAGGCCCCAAGCATGAGCTCTCCTGCATACCTGGCTCCAGGACAGCCACCACAGCTGTTGGAAGAGCACAGCTTCACGTGCTCCACGACACAGCTCAGACAGGATCAGGGACAGGAAACTCAGTTCTTTGAGCTCTGCTTATGTTTGCAAACCCTCATGTTGGCGGGCAGTTTCCTGGCCTGGCTAGGCTGGAGACACTGCCAGAGCAGGTCAGGGATGAGGCCAGGCTGGAGTGGGCAGAACAAGGGCTGTCGCTGCTGCCAGGAGTGCCCAGGCCCCTGCCCCACTCCCTGGGGACAGTGACTCCATCTCTGGTACTTGCCCCTCCGAAACATCGTCTCTGTCCCCATCTCAGACACACCCCAGAAGTGGCTCTGAGACTCAGAGACAGTGATGTAGCAATGGCTCTTTTCAGGCGACAGCACTGGGAGGAGGAAAATGGGAGAGATGTGACCCTCACAGCTCCTAGATAAAACTGGCCCTTCCTGGCATGGACACAGGCCAAAGAGGAAGGAAACACTTGCATCATTTCCCTCTTGAAGATTGATTCACTGCTCTGAAGCTGGAAGCCCTGCATGGGCTCTTCTACAATTGTTAGAAAGCCACACTTGTGGCTTTCCCTCTCCTCTGTGCAGTGCCTCCAGATCCAAGGAGCTTCTGTGGATTTGATACCAGATGCTGGCAGGGTGGGAGCCAAGGCAGTGCCACATGGCCACTGTGTCCTGACATGTCTCATTTGTTGGATGTCCCACCTCTGAGCCGTGCCACCAGCAGCAGGCTGAGATGCCTTAGAGCACAGATGCCCCTCCCAGGTGGACACCTGGGGACACTTCCCCACACAAAGCCCTTAACACTGAGAATCCCCCTCGTGCCAGTGACCTCTGAACACTCTCCACCAAACCTCCCAGACGTGGTGTCCCACAAGACTGTCTGTCCTTCTGCCTTTTAGCACAGCAGGACTCACTGTGTTTGTGCATGGGAGCCTCTCTCTGCACTTAAACAGTGCAACTTTTAGATCACCATCAAACTACTGTGCCTCAGCTGGGACCTGGGCCCTCTGTTACAGCCTCACACCAGCCAGAGGTGGAGAGGCAGCAGCGGGGGAGCCCCACTCTGTGTGGGCAGCAAAGTGCTTAATCTCTCGCTTGAAGGCAAGGCAGGCTCAGGCAAGCCCCTGTTATCCTCTGCTCGTATCTCCACCTCACTCCGGCATCCCGGTGCCTCCTGCAGAGAGATTCCCGAGAGATACCCGGTGTGTCGCTGCCAGAGACCTCCAGCCCTGCGTTACAGATTCAGGTCTTGTCCAGCTGCATCAGCACAGAGAAAACGAAGCCCTGCCCGTAGCTCACAGCCAGCAGGCACCGAGGCAGAATGCGGGGACCCACCCGGGGTGCACCGAGACCGAGGAAGGCCCGGGGAACGGGTCACAGGGGGGACAAGAGGCAGGTGGCCGGGCTGTGAGAAGCCCCAGCGCTAATGGCACCTGGGAGGCACCTGTGCCCCACCTGCCCTGGGCAGGGACCCCCGTCTCACCCGCCTGAGGACCCCAGCAGGGAGGTCGGGCAGCGCCGCCCCAGCCCCATCACACGAGGCAGAAAGGCCCGGACGGCCCCGCACCAGGATGCAGCCGGGCCCCGCCACCCAACCCCGGCCAGGCCCCGGGACCGCCCGGCACAGCCGCTTTCGGCGCGCTCGTGGGGACACCGGGGCACTGGGGGATCCCGGCGCTTGCCACGGTGCCCCACGAGCAGCCCTGGTACCTCATGCACAGACCGGGGNGATAGGGGGGATAGTGCCACGCTCTTACCGGACTCCGAGGCGTCCGCTGAGCCCCGGCCACCTGCACCGAGAGAGGGGCCCGCCCGACTCTGCGGCAGGGGCGGGGAGGGGCGGGCNCGCGGGCAAGAGGCGGGGAGGGCGGCGCGGCAGAGCGAGGGCTCTGTGGCGCAATGGATAGCGCATTGGACTTCTAGCGCTTGACGGGAGTCATTCAAAGGTTGTGGGTTCGAGTCCCACCAGAGTCGCATTTTGCCGCCGGGGCGCGGCGATCGCTCTCGGGGCAGCCGCGTCCGTCCCCGGGCGCTGCCGCCGCGCAGGGGCCGCC
>VYXF01001324.1:121931-207474 GCA_013397295.1 Polioptila caerulea
GGTTGCCCGGGCTGGTGTGCGGATGTTGTGTCTCCCCCCGCTTCGTCGTCAACCCCCCTTCTCCTTTTTTCCCCCTGTTTTTAACCCATATTTTTCGCGTCGGGGCGGCCCGGCCGCCTGCGTCCCGGCGGGATGCGCTTCTGTGTCAAAGTCACAGGAACGGGAAAGTGTCCTGGAGCAGTTCAGGCTTCCATTTTGAAATCCTACCAATAATGGGATCCTCCTTCGTCCTTCTCCATCCCCCGCTGCCCCGCCGTGCCCTGCCCGGGCTGTGCGGGCCGGGGCTGCCGTTATTTGCACAAACAACAGCCGGGACCGGCCGCTCTGGGGCTCGGGCGTGCGGGAATTGCACAGAAATGCCGGCAGACCTGGCGGGATTCGAGTTACACCTTATCAGACCGGCACTTCCTGGGCGAAGTGGATGCGATTAAAAATCATTTGTAGATTGTTTCTCCCCTTAGTTCGCAGTTGTTGCAGTGTTTTGTTGGGATTGCAACTGTCCTTCATAAAATCTGTCATGGAGTGGAAGATTTTACTATCAGCCAGTGCTTTTTCACTTTGCATGCAGGATTAATTACCCTTTATTAATTTTGCCTTATTGGTCTTACAACCCTAAAAATCATAGAAACCAGTGTTTTCAGTCTCCTCTTAGTTGCACTATGGAGTATCAAATAATTTCCCAGGAACAGCATTGGCTGTAAACAAAAGTTGAATGTTTACAACTCTTGTCATAAACCCATCACTTTGGTCTTACTTTAACCTTCTCTGGGCTTATTTTGATTCATATTTTCCCCCCAGATGGATGAATTCATGGAAGAGCATTTCTCTTGTCCTTACACTTGATGTGTATTTTTACCAGTGAAGTTAGGTTTTGAGGGTTTTTTGGGGTTATAGAAGGCATATTTTCAGATTTTCTTCTTCTGTTCACAGCTGAAGGAATATCAGCAGAAGAACAGCCCTGGAGCAGCTGCAGGAACTAAGAAAAAACGCAAAACTAAAGAAGGCAGCAGACCTGCGACTCCCACCACTGATGACCAGCAGCCTCCAGAGAATGTGAGTGTCTCATCCTTTCTCTCAAATCATTGCCACCTCCCTCTTCTTTGGTTTTCTGGACGATCTGACCGGAGCTGGCAGTGGTTGTGCTGGGGTAAGAGCTGAGTGGTGTAGGTGCTGCATGAAGCGTGCTGCAGTAGTTGGCAGCTGCCTGTTCTGAAGGTGCAGCTGGCCTTGGAGTCTGTCTGACAGTGCCCTGGGTGTGCCCAGAGCTGCTGGGCTGAGGCCTGTGGTCCTCACCAGCTGGATGAGGCTGGTTCCTTGGCTGCCTTGGATTGATGTTTTCTCTCTGTCCTTCTCTGAGCCGTTTCTCTTTCCCCTTTTCTTTCGCCTCCTGTAGATTCAGAACATTCTGAAGGTGCTGGTGTCAGACCTTAACCGCTCCAATGGGGTAGCCATACCCTCATTGGACAAGAGGAAGGTGAGGCAGTGCTTGTGTCCCTTGCCATGACTCGCTCTCCCTCCTGCATGCTTCGGGTTCTGTTCACACTGAGCTCCAGCTCTGGGATGGAGCCTTGTCCTCACACATCCGTTGTCAGTAGCTTGACTTTTGTTGCTGTTTCTATTAACATGGAGCTCTTTGTTACCATTGCTTGTTAAGTGCTTGTTTCCTTCTGGTTTGTGTCAAAGTTAACATGTCAAAAAGTGAGCCTTGTCAAAAAGTCTTGAGACAGCTGAGCTTGGAGGAAAACAGGATTTTGAGGTGAGGCAATAAACTCATTTAACAGCTGAGAAAAACTGCACTAGGAAGGGGTAGCGTTGTCCTTATTCTGTATTTCTCCTGCTCTGAGTGTCATTGCTTTGTTTCCTGGAGCTTGGTTTCTGAAGGGCATGTTTCTGCTCATCTCCAGGCAAACAGCTGCACTGGCTGGTTATTCCAGCCACCCCTTTAATGACAGGCGATGAAGCTGGCACAGGTGATGTACAGTCTGGCAAGCACCAGGGGTGTAAATATGCTTAGGCAGGAAGTCAGATACTTCAAAGCCAGGCATGTACAGGCTTTAGCGTCTTCACATTGCCAAGATCCTGAAGAGGAAAGGGCAGGAAGTATGCCAAGAAGCAAGAGAAAGGTGTTCAGGAGCATGTATGAACAGTCTTTTAAATATATTTATTTTTTGGACAGTTTATTTAACATAAGGCCCAAACTGTGGTAGGAACTCAGAGAAGTCAAATTCTGTAGGCCAGAGTGTTCTTCCAGTTTTGTTGTACCAAAACTCTGCTTTTCATTTCCACTTGCATTGTTTTGGTAGCTTATTTCCCTACCATTGTTTCAATGTAGCTGTCATAAAATAGCTTGTTGTTATATTTACTGCATATCCATGAGTCTCCAGCAATAAATATAACCATAATAATCACATGGGGTATGGAATTCCCTCTGAATTGCCTTTGTATCCTTTTCTCCTTTTTTTTTTTTTTGGTTTTTTTTTGGTGTAGTACAGTTCCACCAACTGGACTGTGTTGTGTGGGTTCTGTACCAGCAGAACTCTAGTGATGTGAAGACACTGCCAGCTTTGGGGTGCTGGGTGTGCCTCAGGAAACTTGTGTTGTGACTGAAGTGTCACTGTTCTCCTGGGGACTGTTTCCAGTTAATACTTGTAAGCTCAGAGTAAGTTAAATACTGGAGAAAGAGACTTTCCCATTGGAGGGTGAGATGAAGATGGGTGGTCCAGTGCTGTTGCTGAGGTGATGTTTAGCCTTGCAGTGAAGGCCTACCTGTGTCTACAGCTTTAGTCATGTTCTGCAAAGGGAGACTTTATTGCTCTATTCATTCTTGTTTCCTCTTTTTTCTCTCTTTTCCTTAGAAATACAGTTTAGTCTGATTGGCTGGTATGGAATTTTTGGACTGTTGTGCCTGGGGTTTCAGGAATTATTTGGAAACTAATCTTTAACTGCAATATGTAATGAAAGAACAATTTCTCATTCCAGTTGCTGTCTTGTAAAAATCCTGAGTCAGGAAAATGCTGTTCAGAAACTTGATGCTAATAGGGCAGAAAAGCTGAGCATTGGCAGCTGAGCTGCTGCTGCCATTGGTGTCTCGTGAGGCAGAGCCCTCCCTTCTCTCTCACTTCAGCTTTCTTGGCTCTGAAACAGAGGAAAACCAGCAAAGTAGAAGCCTTTGTGTGAAAGCAAATGGATTCTGCTACATGCTAAGCTGAGCAGAATTAGTGACCTTTAATTCTACATTATTGGAATGTCACAATGCATAATTTCCGTATAAGTGTTTTCTTTCTAATGCTTTCTGTTTCCAACAAATTCGATTGTTCAAATAGTTTTGGGGATTTTGACAGTTTATTACAAAACTGCTCCTTGTGAAGAAAGAAGGAAGGAGTTCTTGTGGTTAAGGAACATTACTGGTTTCTGCATCTTGGAAGTGTTAGGCAGAAAGAATGTTCTGATCAGAAGGAGTGATCATTTTGAGATGCACTGGGGAATTAATTCCTCCTGTCCCTCTGATGTTTATGTTGATTTGTGTGTGATTGATAAAGGTGGAGTAACCTTTAGCTGGAAGAAGTGAGGGAGTTCCTGACCTTCCTAATAAGCACCTAACATACATTCCTCCTTTAGAGCATCAGTACCTGTCCTGCTAAAAAGAATTTCAGAAAATTCTTGTTTTCCCTTTGTAGTCTTCCACCTTACTGCCTTCATTAAATCTGTCTTCACTGTTGCTGTTTTAACTTTGCTGCTGGATTAGTGAGTGAAGTGCTGAGCAGGTAAACAGGGAATGCCAAGAGAGAGAGATTTCTTAGTTCCTATGAAGTGCCAAGAAGGAAGTAACTGAAGTAAGAGGGAACTCTTCCAGGTGGAATTGCAGAGAGCTGCAGTATATTGGTGGGGCCGAATGCTGAAAGATTATCTCATTTGTTTTGTTGTGTTTTTAAGTGATGACTTACCAGAGCTGGATGATGAAATCAATCAAACTTCTACAAAACACAAGAGCACTGCTGGACCTTTATGGTTCTAGAGCTGTGCAAGGGGATGAAATGGTCCAGTGCAGCATGGCTTCATAGAGGGGGCTGCAGATGCCATCCATCCTCCCACAGGGGCTGGATGGGAACTTGCTGTCCAGAAATAGTGTTTTGGCACTTCTCTTTTCTATTTAGATTCTTCTAGTCATGGGATCCATGGCTGCAGCAGGGCTACAGGCACCTGCTCCCAGCCACCCTCCCTCTGGCCTGTTCATAGATGTCCTGTTTCTAAACTGGTGGGTCATGGCATGCCACAAATTTCACTGAGTTTTAGACAGAGCACTTGAGTCTGACTAACCCAATTTTCAAGTAGTCACTCCCCTGTTCTTTTCCATCTTCATTTGCATACAGTGATCTGTGTTTTTCCCAGGAACACCTCAAAGGTGGTGCTTTTCAAAGTGCAGTGACATTTGGCTTTGCCCTTACGTGATTTTTAGAGAATACTTCGCAGTGAATCTCGTGTGTGAACTTAAGAGTTTGGGTGACGTTATTGCCCTGTGTTAAAAAAGGGAGTGTGATTGTGGGACACTGGTTCTTTATGAAAGGACACACTCTGGGACAGTGTTTGTCTGTGATGGTGCAGCCACCTCTTTGCTCTGGGGAGAACACAGATTCCCTTCCACACATTTCTTAATGACTGCTCACATCTGTCTGGTTTTCACAGGCAGGCCTGTGATGTGTTTGTTCATTTTGCATGAAGGCTGTAATCCTGTGCTGTGTTTTGTGACAGGCATACTTTGACAGTGATGTTGCCACTCGTAGTGCTGAACAGCTTGCTCCCGATGTCCCTGTGCTATCTAACAGCAACAGCCTCCCTAGTTGTGGTTCTGTTCTGCCTGCTCCTGAGAGCATGCAGCTGACACAGGTTTGTGACTTATCATCAATACTGCCATTGAACCATTGAATATTGGTTAGTGATGCCACATTAGCGTGGAGAGAGATGAGCTTCATAAATATGACTAGTTCAGGTTTTCTCCTGGTAAAAATACCACATTCTCCACTCTCTGTGCACTCATCATCTGTCTGTGAGAGCAGAGGGAGTACTAGCATACACTGCAGCTTCCAAAGCTGTCTCCTTCCACTTCTCTCCTCTTTCATTAGCAGAAAGTATCCTTAGTAAGACAGGTCTGCAGTCCAATCAGTCTGTATTTCCTTTTACTAATTAAAGATTCAGTTGTAGGTTGTTTTTTTTTTTTCAGCAAAGTGTTGATTATCCTGATAAATAGGAACAGCAGACGTGAAGCCATATACACTTGAATTTCTCTATTCCAGGAAACCCAGACTCACACCACTCAGAAATTATGTGTAAGCCAGGGCTGAGTTGGAGGTTTTAAGTTCACCTTCCTTTGGGAAGCACTAATTACAGGAGCTGTGGAACTTGAGCCCAGGTGTAATCAAGTCTTAGTGACACATTCATATGTGTGACTCCCATCTTTTACAGACTTGTAAGTTTTTATATTTTAATCCACAGATGAATGAAGCTGAGGATCATAAAAATGCTTTGGATGAGAACAGGTGAGTGTCTGTGTTGGCTTTGCAACAGGATCACAACAAATTAAGGTTTTATTCCTGCCCCAGTGCTGATTTGGGCAGCTCTCTGGGAGAGGTTTTCATTGCCAGGTCTTTGTTCCCAGGTCTTTCTCGTCAACAGAGGGTCTCCGTCAGTTGTCTGAACAACTCAATGGCCTGGTTTCCCAGGTACTCCTTTTCATCCATTTGTCCCATTAATTCTCTTGGTGTTTGATGTGGAACTTGAAGCAGACAGCTCAAGGAAACACTGTTCAATCTCAGAGACGTCTGCAGCCATCCTACTAACCAATGTGATACTTAAACATTGAGGAGCAAAACATCCTGGTTTAGAAATGTAAGATTTCAGCAGTAGGAAGAAAAGCAGAGTGGGATGAATGAATTGTAGGTATTCATGGAAAGATGTACTCTTGATTTACTAAGAACTCAGAAGAATATGAAGTCAGTCTGAATAATTCACATCAGCTTGTCACAGGGGCAGCCGGCGTCTATCCTGAGCCAGAAAAGTGTTTTCTGTGCCTGTGTGTGGTTGGTTGAAGTGACAGGTGCTGTAAGGAATGTTACTGGGATAATGGGATCTTACCTAATAGTGTTTTGCCTTGGGGACTAAAACTGACTTACTTGATTTACTTCTAGTCTACATCGTATGTGAATGGAGAAAGTGCTGTTTCTTCCACAAATATTAAGGAAATGGAAGTAAGTTGTTCTCAGTCTGTCATGGTTTTTTTTGTTATTTTTCTTCTTATTTGCTGTTGTTGATCACTTGTTTGGATTCTGTGCTTACAGCAGTGTTAGTGAGGCCTAACTGGATGCACAGGTCCCATACATCACTGTGTAGTGTCACCTGGGGCTGTAATTGAGTAGTTGTGATCACAACAATCGGGGGCAGTTATTGGAGATGTTCCCAGTTTGGGGACTAGGGAAAATCTGGCTTCCATGCAACTGCAAGTTCTTATTTCTGATTCACTGTTATGTCAAAATGAGGCCTCAGCAGAAACGGATAAAATAGGCTGACATCCCAGCTGCTTTTGTTCAAACCACGGATTTTGTTTTGTTTGGAGAATCTGATTATATCAAACTGTGATAATGATTTATTTTTCTGTCCTTTTTAATTATTGCTTTTTTCCTTCCCTCCTCCTCTTCTGCTCCTTCCTTTTTCTCCTATATGCATGTGCCCGTCAGACACGTTACCAGGAGCTGGCAGTAGCCCTGGATTCCAGCAATCTAACTAACAAACAGCTCGTTACAAAGATAGAGGAATTGGTAAGAAACAATCCAACCAACCAGTTTGACATTGTCTTTGCTGCTCCTCCACGCTCTCTGGGTGTCTGCAGGGTTATGGGTTCCCTCATAGTGCCACAAGGAAGGCTGCTCACACAGCACTTTGTGTGGAACAAAGTGGATGGAAAACCTGTGAGAGGATCAAAGCCTGAGGCCTCTTGTGAGTGTGGTGGCTCATCTGAGGAAGCAGAAACAGTTTTGTTGTTTCCATTTAAGTGTGCTTTGTTGATCTCCTCACACTGTCCGTGGATGATAAACATCCTGATAAAACAGCTATTTCTGGTCCTGGTCTGAATCCTAAAATATAGAATTCTGGTGCTGGCAGCAGTGTGAAAACCTGTTTCTGCAGGTGGTGATGCTGTTCTAAATATATCAGCAGAGTAGGAGCAATAGGTCCAAGAGAGCCTGGGGCTGTTTTCTGATCATATCCTCAGCTTCTCTTGGCACAATGAATGAACTGCTTTGTCCTGTGGCCTGCATGGATTCCTGCTGCTGCTTTTCAGCCTTCAGCCTTAACACTGCAAGAAATGCAGCTAAGTGGATCTGTTCCAGGCTGAAAAGAGCCTTTCTTGTGTGAAATACTTTCCCCCATTTTGTTCCTCTCTAAAAGTACACTTTTCCCAAAGTTCAGCATTTCCCAGTGTACCCCACGACCCCTCTTTTTGTTTCATTTTTGGTTATTTTTGTTCTGTTCTTTTTGTGTTTTAGTTGGGCTGCAGAGGTAGAGTGCATTTGCTATCAGGATTCTCATTGTTTGCAAGCTTTTTTGTTTGTCTGGAACTCTGTAGGGCCTTTGCTGCATTTGTGCTCTTGCCTTTGCTTTTCCTGGTTATGTTGTGTGCTGGCATTGCTAAAATCAAAACCTCATCACCTTTCCATCTGCAGTCATGTTTCAAAATGTACTGAGGTAGTAGTGGTAATAAAGAAACACCGTGGTAAATATTCATCATTTGGGAAGAGGAAAAAAATACTAATTATGTAGTTACTTAAGAGACATCTGTGAGAAAACTGCCAGGGGGACAAGAGCAGCAAAGGGCAAACAGGGTTTGGTGGCAGCCTGGGCAGCCTTTGTCCCCTTCACACCTACAGATGCACTTTGTGCAGTCACAGATCTCCAGTACTTCACCCATAAGACTGAAATTGGCTGGGACAGAATTATCCCTTTCCTTGCATCTGGCTTCAGTTCTCTCTCATACCACCTTGGTGGGAGCCTGCCAATGTACGTGCAGCTCTGCATGACTTGGCCAGTTGTTAACTGGGATAGAGGTCTAAGGAATCACTGAAAGGAAAGCACTTTTGCTTTGGGATTTAGGTATTCATCTTTTATTGAAAGCACTTTTGCTGATTTTCCTAACACAGCAGTTTGACTATGATTAGTTGCATAGATGTGGGATATTGCAAGTTTAAATTGAAGTTGCTGGATGCTCAGATAGGAACATAGAGGGATTTCAGCAGAGGTATTGGAGAACAACTGTGATAATGTACTGGACAATGAAAAACATATCACATGTATTAGTGAAGGGAGCCCCAAATCTCTTAATAGCTAAGATGAACTTCCTAGTCTTCTACAGAAATGGAAAGTCTCCTTGCATTAACTGGGCATATATCCTGCTTCATCAAAGTGAAAATGTGTTTCAGCAGTATGAGAATATTTTCTCTTAATATTGGTGCATCAATTTTCTTCCATAGAAACAGCAGAATCAAGAAGCAGTGAATCAGCTGGAGAAGGTAAAGTGTGTCCTATTTTTGGATAGATGCAGAAATAGGTATCTGTTTCTCTGAGGAGTAGAAAGCACAGTGGATTGTGGCACAAGTGTGCATGATCTTGTCTTGCGTTAGATTCAGTTTTATTTGTAGCATAAAGTTTAATATTTTGACCCTATGAGTTGGGCCTGACAGGCAGCATTCTTAATTTGACCAAAGCTAATATTTAAATGCTCAGTTTGGAGGAGTGCAGTGGGGGCAGGAGGTTACAGTGTAGGTCCTTGCCAGGAGCTGCCATTCCAACACTGCCACGTGTGTGCTGCCAGGATAGCACTGTGCTGTTGCTGCTGGTCTGGAAAAATGATTAAGTAGTTTAAATAATGGAAGATTAAGCCCGTCTTTAAAAATACTGGCATCATTTAGATGCTAGAAATAATACCAATTAATTCCTGCTTTTTTAGTTTGACGTAAAACAAGGGTTAACTATCTGCACGTTTGTGCTGACCAAGCTGTATTTGTTTTTACAGGAAAAGAAGGAGTTTGAACAGAAATTTTCTAAAGAGCAAGCAGCACTGAGGGAACAGCTACAGGTAAGGCAGAGCCTCCCTTACAGGAATATTCCCTGACTTCTAGTGTTTTGTGGATTACTGAGCACTCATAGTCCTTATCCTGGAAGGCAGAAGTCCATTCCTTTAGCAAAACTGTGAGTGTCAGCCAGACTGTACTTAACTGCAGGAGCTCTTTACTGAATTGTCCTTTTGTGACAGCAGTGATGTTGCAGTGGCAAGCAAAGAAGTTTTGTGCTGAGCTGATTTTCCTTTCCCAAAGGTTCATATCCAGACTATTGGAATTCTTGTTTCTGAGAAGTCTGAGTTGCAGACAGCCCTTGGCCACACTCAGCAAGCTGCACGGCAGAAATCAGGTACGTGCCTGTCTGTGCAGCTCCAGCTGGGGGCTGGACTGTGGATGTCAAGTCCCAAGCATGACAGTTGCTGGCAGCCAGCTGACAGCACTCCCTGACCCCTCCGTGAGCAGCCTTTGGCACTGGCACTGCTGCTGTCACCGTAGCTGTCCCCAGATGGGAGCATGTTGGTCTCATGGCAGTGGAGGTTTTTCTGTGCATAACTAAAGCCTTGTCAGCTCTTTGGGCCTGATGACTACCCCAGACCTTTCCTTTCTAATTCTTTTTAAAGTTTCCCTTTTCTGCCCTGCCTCCCACACAGCTGTCTTGTTAATCTAGGTCTTAGCTGAGCCTTTTATTCTGAACTACACTTGAGCAATTTATTCTAATAGGAAAAAAAAACCAAACAAACAACATACTGTCTATTGTTCTGCAAAGGAAGTGTCATCATCTCCCTCTAAAAGTGAGGCAGGTAGTTAGAGAGAGCTGTGCTCCCAGGGCTGTTAGTGAATCACCTTTAGAGCCAGGAGTGGAGCCAGCTCTGCTGATCTGCAAAGTTCTGTGCTGCCTGGAGAGCTTGTTGACAGAGTAGAAAGTGCTGTTCAGCCAGTTCCAAAATGCTTTTTGTGGTCCATCCTGAACTGACTGTGCTCTAACTTGTCCAGGGGAAGCTGAAAGCCTCGCTGCCCGTTTACATTCGTCTCGCCAGCGAGTCTCGGAGCTGGAGCGCACTCTGTCCTCCATCTCCATGCAGCAGAAGCAGTCAGAGAAGGTAAGAGTCACCTCTGGTTATGCTTAACCAGCAGCTCTGCCTTTGGCTGTTTGCTTATTACTACACTGCTGCAAAGTCTGCAGTCCCTCCTTGGAGAAGAGGCAGAAATTAACCTTGTTAATGGTTAATTAACATTTTAAAACCCTGTGTTCCCCATGATCAAGGCAAACTTCATTCAAGTTTCTGGGACTAATCATATGGTCCAGCTGGTGTCTTCAGATCTGGCACTTCACTTCATTAGTTTGGCAGCTCCACACAAGAGAGTCACCTTGTCCCAGAAATCTCCATCAAACACACACTTTAGTATTGTCTTTAATCCAGACGTTTGCAGAAATACTTGCAGCATCACATTTGAAAAGACTGAGCAGACTAATTCCTGGAAAATTCAGGAGTTTCTAAGCAAACCTCTCCCGAGGTTTTTGCTAAAGTTATAACCTTTTCTGTTTTAGCTGATCTGTTAAGGGTGAAATGAAGTATTTTTTAATATCTTATTTGTTTGGCTGAAGTCTGTAAATGAATCAATAATTTCCTTTTTCTCCAGCATAATAAAGAGCTAGTGAAGGAGCGAGACAACCTGAAACTTGAACTGTACAAACGAAGGTAAGTCCCTTCTGCTCATTACTGCAGAAGAGCCCCAGAACAACTAATGGCAAAGATCACAGGGGGTGACTTGGGAAGCTGGATATTCAATTTAAAAAACAAGTAGTCACTAGATGTGATGTTTCTCTGATTCTAGCTGCCAGGAAGAACTGGTTTGTAGATTTATGACCTGGACATCAGCAGACCCAGAGCCACTTTAATTTTTTGTTTGTTTTAGCAAAAGTAGTGAGGAAATAAAACAGCAGAATTCAGAGCTGTCAGAGAAAGTTCACTCCCTGGTGTCCCAGAACTCAGCTATGAAGTTGGATGTGGAAGATTTGCAGAAGAAATTGGAAATGGCTGAACTGATGATTCAACAGGTGAGGGCAGAGGATACTGATGACACTGCCACGCTTCCTTCTGAGAGAGGGGGCTTGGCTTTAAAGGAAGGCAGGAAATGTCATCAAGCCATCCTCCTAGAAAAAAGCTTTCAGCAAGGCCTCAGGGGAACAGAAAGTTTGTATTCTCTAAGATGTTGGAGCTGTAAATTGAAAAGCAATGTGACATGAGTCTGCTAAAACTGTTGTACAGTGAGAGAAGAGTGAAATGTGGAAATACAACTTATAATACAAATACTTTTCTGATTTTATCTGTTCAGGATTTTGGTTATTTAGTTATGCAGTCTCACTGAGTAGCCAGCTGAGTAAGGGTGGTGTTTGTACCCACCAGTGGAAGGTGGTGAATTGGACAGTGGCAGCTTGAAGTCAGCTGGGGAAAGAATGCATGGAGCCAGCTGTTAGCAGGTCAGAGAGCAAGTCTGGTGTAACCCTGAGCCTGGGAGGAAAAAAAATGCTCTTTTTTTTTATTCCTAGACTGTTTCTTAAGTTACCCTTGAAATTAAACCAACTGCTGCTCTTCTGGGAAAAGTGCTGTGCCTCAGCTGAACCAGCCACTGACATGCTCCAGACACTGGCTTTAAATTCCTGACATGTCTGACAACTCTTAAGGTCACAGGCTTTTATACCATCTGATATGGCTGTATAATGCAGACTCTGGAAAGGCCCAAAATTTCTGAGCCGAAGTTTGATGGAATCCTATTTTCTTAAAAAACATAGTAAATGTAAAATTGGTCAGGAGGAGCTGCCCAGTTGAGCCTGTTTTACAGGACTAAAATCCCAGCTTTTTGTTTTTAATCCCCCTATTTTTTTCACACTGAATTTCACTATGACTTGGAGCACTTTAAAGAACTGTAGAAGGTTACAACATAGATCATGTGGCAGGTAACTCTCAGGGGAAAGGCTGTGCAGGAATTGACAATCAACATTTTGCCTTAACTTCTGACTTTTTTAACAGTTCTCAAGCCAGGGAGGGAGTCTGGATGCAAACCAGCAGCTGCAGATGGCTCTGGAGGAGAAGGCAAGCCTGGAAACCCAGGTAGCTCAGGTAAGATGTTGTATAAAATATGACCCAAATCTTGATGTCAGTAAGGAAACTTGGGCACAAAAATGTAGTCTGAGCTTTGCACTAACACTGTTTTTTTCAAGTTTTATCCCGTAAACCAAATTTATTTAGCTAATATGATGTTTGATTTTGTTTTGAACAGCTCTCAGAGTCACTTCACCAGCTGCAGGCAGAAAGAGATCAGTATGTGGAGAAACTGAGGGAGGAGGGGAGCGTTTGGCAGCAGCGGGTGCAGCAGCTCTCTGAGCAGGTAACCCTGGGGGCAGCATCCCAGCTCTGGACAAAAACAGGCAGCAGGAAATGCCCCATGAACATTGTTGTCATTTTCATTTGTGTGGCCTTGCAGGTCCACACAATGGCAGAGGAGAAGGAGAAACACGTGGCCAAAATTCAGGAGCTGGAAGACAATGTTACAGAGCTGTTGAGCACATCAGGTAGGGCTTCCAAAGTGGGGCTTCCCACTGCAGAGTGGAGCTGGATAACTCTGTCCTGCTGTGCAGATGCTTCTGCACAGGAGGTGCAAGTAGGTCTGATGCAGGCAGATGGACACCAGGTGACCCTAAGAACCCTTTTCCCCTGGGAAACAGCAACTGAAGTCCTGCAATGAATGGACCAGCAGCCTAGTTATGTCTGTAATAATAGCCTGACTGTTCTGTCAGCCTCTCTGGCCCAGGGGTTTGGGAAGGCAGGATGCTCCTGCTAGGGCTGTGGGGGAGTCAGCAACAGACAGCAGGATGCTGTGTTTGGGTTTGGGGTAGGTTTGCTCTTTGTTCCTCTCAGTGCTGTGCACTGAGGATTGGATCCTGCAGCTAGTGATCCCTTCTGGGTCACAGAGCCCGCTGGGCTTCCATCTGAATGTAAAATCCAGCAGGGATGTTTCTCACCCAGCCATTCTCCCAGTGACTGAGCCCCTCCCGATTGCATTTCCTCTGCAGTGAAGCCCATGGACATCGAGCCTCCCTCCCCGCCGGGGCCCACGGCAGCTGAGCTCAGTCTGCAGGAGCAGATCCAGCGGCTGCAGCAGGACAAGGAGGAGCTGCAGGGGCAGTACCAGGCCCAGGTGCGCGACAACGAGCAGCTGAGCCACCTCAACCGGGAGCAGGAGGAGCGGCTGCTGGAGCTGGAAAAGACGGTGCAGCGCTACAGCGAGGAGGCTGTGGACAGGCAGCAGATCCTGGAGGACATGCAGAGTGACAAGGCCACAATCAGTAGGGCACTGAGCCAGAACCGGGATCTGAAGGAGCAGCTGGCTGAGCTGCAGAATGGGTTTGTCAAACTGGTAGGTATCTTCCGTGCATCTTTCCCCACTTCTTTCCTCACTGGCGCAATCTTTTTGTAGCGCAGATGTGAAAAACTGGCAGCAGCATTATCCCTCTGTTATCCTCTGAGACTGTGGCTGCTCCATCCTTTCATACATAGTGCTGTACCAGGAGGTTCCCTCCAGTTCTCAGGTCCCTCAGGTGCTCTAGCAGAGAAACCAGTATCTTTGTCCAGAACTGTTTCCTTTTCCTTCTCATTCCCTAGCAGTCAGGCTGTTTCTGTCTCTGGGTATTCCTCCTGCCCTTTTACCTGGAGATAGTGATTTCCTGTTCCCTTGTATTTGCCAATGAGCAAGTTCTCAACCGTATTCTCTCCTACTGCTGGCATTCTTACCCATCCTGGAGCTGAATCCTTACTCTTGCTTTGCTTCTTTCAATGTTACACCTTCCCCTCTGGGGCCCTAGCAGACTGACACATGGTCTAGCTGTTGATTTTTTTCTTTAGTCCTTTTTGAACTCCTTGTTTTTGAATGTCTGTGGCTCTCTTTGGGATATTCATACCACCCATCTGCTTTGGAGCTGACAGGCTGCATGATGTGCCAGGCCTCTTCTTGGCACTGTCCCAGCACTGACTCCCCTGGCTCTTCCCTTGCTTTTCTCCCATCTTCTGAACCTTTCTAGAAATTTACTGTCCTAAAAGGTCAATTCATGGCCCTCAGTTACAGTCCAGAAAAACACAAGGAATGGCACCCTGTTGTACTAATGTAAATTAGTAACTAATGTGGTTTATTTGTGATCTATTTCATGGTGGCTGGGGCAGTTTCCTTACACAGGTGTGTTTGTCTTACAGACAAATGAAAACATGGAGGTTACAAGTGCCCTACAGTCAGAGCAACACGTGAAGAAGGAGCTGGCCAAGAAGCTTGGGCAGCTGCAGGAGAACCTGGCAGAGCTCAAGGAGACGGTGAGCACCAGCAGTGGGATGGCAGGACTGGATTGTGCACATTGCTGGCAACTTCCCAGACACTGATGGAAGGATGGAAATGGCTATTGTAAAGATCCAGCTGGGAGCCTTCCCCTATCATCTGCTGCCTGATGTGGGGGACCAGCATGTGGGGGCAGATGGTGGCTGTCTGCCTGGCCAGTGGCTTTGGGGCAATGTTGACAGTTTGGATCATGTCACACGGATCAGCTTTTCAGGCAGACAGGGTTTGATGTGGTGGTTTGATGTTGTTCTCTCAGCTGGAGCTGAAGACACAGGAGGCCCGTGGCCTGCAGGAGCAGCGGGACCAGTGCTACAGCCACCTGCAGCAGTACACCCTGGCCTTCCAGCAGCTCGCTGCCGAGAAGGATGAACTGCACAAGCAATTCCTGCTTCAGACACAGCTCATGGATCGCCTGCAGCACGAGGAGGTCCAGGGGAAGGTGACAGTGGAAATGCACCTGAAAGAGCTGCAGCAGACAAAGGTAACAGTGAAAAGGGACAAGTGGAAAGACAAGAGGTAATCAGTAATTGAGAGATTTGGCCAGTCCCTTCCATCCTGGGCTGTTCTGCGATGCTGTGATTGCACTGTGTGCCCTACAGATGAGTGGTACCTGTCTGGAGCTTAAGTACTGCTTGTGTGTGGTAGTACTGTCTGAGAATGGAGTGACTGTTTGCAGTCTGGCTTGTGCAGGTTTTTTGTGATCCTCTGCTTCTCTCTTCCTCTGCAGGAAAATCTAGAAGCTGTAGCCAAGGAAAACAAAGAGCTGCAGGCCCAGATCAGTCAGCTGGCAGCAGAAATGGATGGCAGGATTTTGCACCAACTGGAGGGTGAGTGGCTGCATCAGGGAGGATGCAGAGCTTGGTTCTCTGCAGCATTGCCTACTTTTTCACTTTCCTTCTTTTACAGAAGGTGATGAAGCAATGACTGAAGAAGTCCAAAAACCTTCTCTTGTGATCCCAGAGAAGTTTGAAAGCCATGAAGAAATGGTAAGTCTTAATAGCTAGAAAAGCCTTTGGTTTTAGTTCTAAACAAATATCTAGAAAAGGACACTGGTTAAATTGCAGAGAGGTCTATCAGCTGTTGTCCTACCAGCTGAGTGCAGTAGTGAGGGAAATGCAACAGTTCCTCATGTATAACAGCAAAGCCAAGACTTGTGCAGCATCCTTGCAAAACAGGCTGGAAGTCTGGCAGTGGTTTCCTTATGACGGCGACTCAGCTGGCAGAGCAGCACTTTAATGGGGCTTTGATGATGATGTTCTCTTTGGTTTGCAAGGCAGTTTGGAAATGGTGTCAAATATCTACAAGATTTATCTGCAAGTACAGTCATAATATTGCAGTCAAATAGCTCTCAAGGGACCCAGTTTTTAACCTGCACTAATTAGGAATGAGAAGAGGCAGTAGCTGCTGCCTGGCTTAGTTCCAGGGCAGTCACACCGTTCTTTGGTTTCACACCCATAAATAAAATGGGGTAAACTGTTACTCTGTCCTGAGATGCACCACAGATCCTGCTGAACACAGGGGAAGCACTAATGTTCACACTCTGAAATTCTTCTTAGGTCATTTTTGTGACCTCTGCCATGTCCCAAGTGGAGCAGGAGCGAGAAGATCTGAGGAAGCAGCTGGCTGCTCAGAAGCAGCAGTGCAGAACCCTGCTGCAGCAAATCACAGCTCTTAGGCAGGAGCAGCAACATCATGTCACACTGGATGGAGGTAAAGTCTTGGCAGTCTGGGGACAGTGTGACCATGAGGTGCTGGGCCAGCTGGCCATGGCTGCTCTGAGACAGACCTTTGGATCTGTGAGTGCATCCTGCCCCAGGAGAAACTGTAAATTGTACACATCCCTTCCAGGCTCCATTATGGATACTGTTCCAGTGGAAGTTCACGAGGCTTTGAAAACTGCCATGGACAAGCTACAGGTAAGCAAAGCATCTCATGTTGTTTCAGCCCTATTCCACTGCTCATCCAGACTAGGATCCAGTGTCAGACAAACACAACACAAACAGATTGTAGGGGAATAAGCAGCAGATGTTCCATAAAAAGATGCACCATCCTAAAAAGCTTGCTCACTGCTTGGTTGTAAAGGAGCAGGATTTGTTGCCCAGGCTCAGAGCAGTGTCACAGGGTGTTGTTGTCTGCACCAGCCCAGGTGCCTGACCCCAGTTGTGTGTGCAGTTGCGTTTCACAGAGCTGATGCGTGAGAAGGCTGATCTGAAGGAGCGTCTGGAGGAGCTGGAGCACCGCTGCATCCAGCTGTCGGGAGAGACTGACACCATTGGTATGTTCAGGCAGCACCAGCACAGGCTAGAGCTTGCTCAGTGCCTTGTTTATGTGGGGAGCACAAGGTCCCCAAACAGCTTTTGGAGCTGGAGCCCTCAAACTACCAAGCCCTCCATGTCTCCTACTGCTGCCTAACTGGGCTAGGTCTCCTCTCCAGGGCTGGATTTCCTGGGTCCTCATGCCTTGTACCTTACTATAGGGCTTGTACCCCAATCTTGCAGACACTCCTGAGGCTTCTCTTGTGTTCCAGGGGAGTACATTGCACTGTACCAGAGCCAAAGGGCCATCCTCAAACAGCGGCACCAGGAGAAAGAGGAGTATATCAGCAGGTTGGCTCAGGATAAGGAAGAGATGAAGGCAAGGACTCTTTTCTGTGGTACTACTCCAAGCAGGGTGGGCTTGGGGAGTGCAAACCTTTGTGTGTTCATTTGCTGATTCTGTGACAGGAGTAGGACTGCAAACGGCAGTGGTGTGTTTGTGTGCATGTTTCATGGGCTTTCCTTTCTTTGGTACAGATGAAACTACTGGAACTGCAGGACTTAGTGATGCGCCTGGTCAGGGAAAGAAATGAATGGTACAGCAAGTATGTAGCAGCTGCTCAGAACCCAGAGCTGTTGGCTGGCCAGAGTGAAGGTGTGCTTCCAGCAGAGAGGCGCATTGAGCTGAACGCCACCGACGGCGCAGGTGAGCTGCAGCCAGGACAAGCTCTGTGCAGGGGGAACAGCCTCTGCTCTCAGCCTTGGTGTGGATGGGAGGAATTAACCTGCCTGCCTTGTCTGTGCTCCTTGCAGGGTTACGAGAGGTGAATCTGTCAGATGAAGCAGAACAAGAGGCTGTTCATCAATCCGGTTTCCCCCCTGCTGACAGTAAAGCTGCTCAGCCAAACCAAGAGGACCCCACGGCAAAGCAAATAATGCAGCTTCTCAGAGAAATCCAGAACCCTCAGGAGAGGCTGGGCTCCCTGCTGGAAAACCCATGCATTCCCTTCTTCTACCGTGCTGATGAGAACGATGAGGTCAAAATCATGGTAGTTTAAGTGGTGCTATATCTTACTGACAGCAACTTTCTGTGGGCCTGAAAGGACCTGACAGGCTTGTATGTGCCCATACCTCTGCTCAGTGCCCTTGGTGAGAACAGGTTCCTAAAGACATCAGTAAAAGAGAGATTGTATCAGATGGAACTCAAGCATCAGACCTCATCTTCTCTTTCTCTTTTCTCTGTTACTTGGTGTGCTTGGAGTACAGGCAGACTCTTAACTCATCCTGGGAGGCAGCTGGTGCTGCCACATCACCTAGGCCAGGCCCAGACTGGGGGCAAAGGGAGTCCATGACTTTTGGCAAAATGACTTTAATCCCTTGTCCCAGACTCTGCTGCCACAGGAGCTTCACACAGTTCTGATCCATCACTTATACTGTCATCAGCCCAGTTCCTTCAGGGCTCCCAAAGTAACTAACTGTTCTGGTAATGGACTCTTTGGACTCTCAACAAGTTGGGTTTGTCTTCATACTACGTATCCTAAACTCCCCCTTCCTGCTGCAGCCCTGCCTCTTGCACCTGTATTTTGGAACAGGCCCCCAGCAAGCAGCTCCTGGGCAGCACAGCCCTGTCTGTTCTCATTGCCAGGGGAAGGGACCGATGGGAGCCTTGAGGGGTCTTTTGGTTACTTGACAAAGCTTTATGTGATTCTTGGGAGTGGGGTGGAAATGTAACTGCACTTTGAAGGATGATGTGTTTCACTTGTATGTGTCTGAAGGTTTTATTTATTTTAAGAAATGGGAGTAAGTAAAAGGAAACCACTTAATAAACATGCTTCGTTTTGAATTTCTGGACTTTAGGGGTTCTAGTTCTCCATCCCTGAACTTTCCTCTTCTACCATTTTGGTAAGGATTGCAGGAGATGATTGGAAACCAAGATCCCATGGCCCATGTTTAAGGTCCTGGGACATACAGCAGCAAGTGTGGTAGCACCTGGCCCTGCCTTGAAGCCATAACCCTGATTCTAAGGAGAAAACAGAACATGGAGGGAAAAGAGTGCTCCCTGAAACAGCAGCAAAACAAATTTGGGTGTGGAAGTTTACCCATGTGAACTGCATGTGGATATCCTGCAACTGAATCTGCCCTCAGGCAAGAACTGCCTGTTCTTGGGATGGGTGGTGTCAACAGTGGAGTTTTGAGGGAAACCACAGAGGAGGTTAAAGGGACCTGACCATCAGAGCTGTGTGATCAAACACAGGAGTTTGGGCTGCTGCCTGAAGCAGCATCAGCTGCCACCCTGTTTCCTGCTGAGACACAGGATGCAAGCACAGAACACACATTTGTGTCTGTTCAGCCAGAGACATGGTTCGTTTCTTCATGTCCAAGTTGGTGGAGCTTTTCTTCTATTGCCAAAGGCAGATCATGTGTGGATTGGTTTTTTAAATGGTTCCTATCTTGGTATTTCCAAATACAAATGAAAAAAAGGGACACATGGCACTATCAGTGCTTTCTAGTGAGCCCCCAGGGGAAGCTGGTTTTTGAACTCCTTTCATTTAAATGGCACAATTGGTGTCAGTCTCTCCTCAGCACAAGTGATGGGTCTCCCCAGAGCATGGGGTTTGTACATTCTGTATTGGTGTAAAATGGTGTATATTCCTTGAAGAGAGACTAAGTCTGTTCAGTGTTTAAAGCTGCTCAGGCTGTTCATAAATCTGTATTATAACTAACAGGGGAAGGGCTGTGATTTAAGATAGAGTATTAACGTAAAAGGAATAAAGAGTTATTGGGTGTTTACTCCAGAACTGTGAAGGAGACAAGACCAGTGACGAAGCTCTGTGGTCTGTTGCAGAGGTGACTTAACCCTGTTACAAATTTGCTTTCTGAATAAACTTATTCAGAGGGGCACTGACTAGAGGTATTTCTTCTGCATAGACCACCTTGAAATTTGGCCAGAAAAAGAAGAATGAATTCTTTATTGGAAGTACCTGCCCTGACAGTGATGCTGTTTTCACTGAGCTTTTATGAATGTTTTCTGTACAGACTGCTGACAAGCTTGAGAGGTGGCTCTTGGCTAGCATTTCATATCCAGACTCCAGTTTCAGATTCATTTTTTATCCTGACCCCTTTCACGAGTGATTCCTGGACCTCACCTTTACTCAACGTCCACCTGCTGTGCTCCACAAGCACTAAAGGCAAAAATCCCTTTTAAGAAGCAATTTGTGTGCAAACTCCCACCTTCTGTATGCCCCATCTCTGAAGCACCTCCACACAATTCTTTCTGCACAGGGATTTACCTTTCTGCACCTGACAAGCTGTTTCACTCTACTGCAGCTCCTGGACACTCAGTGCTGATGCAGATCTGCTCCACCTTCCCTATCAGTGACAGCCCCTGATTGGCATGTACTGCTTGTGAACTCTATGGGATGAAAAGAGCAGGTTACAATCAAACACAGCTTGAAAACCACCCACAGAAAAAGCAAGAGAAAGAGAGATGTTTTATTCTAGTCATGGAGACCTTCATTATACAGAAATGAGAGTTTATTTCATCCAATAAACAAGAGTGACAGGTAGATCACAAACTGCATCACAGCTACTACCAGCACTGAGACAGTTCACCCACAAGTCTGGGGTAATACAATAACCCAACTGCACACAGCAGAGAATTTAACAATCAGCTCAAAAACTCAACATTGGGATTTGGTCAACTTTTTGGATGTGTGTGTATATATATATGTATATAGATATTCTTTTCCTACTTAAGTATTTCCTAAAATTCACATGGAAGCACAAATGGCTTTTAACACCTGGACAGATATAGATTTTTCATCTTATATATATATTTATAGATATTTATAACAGTAAAGATATGTTTCTCGTTACTACAATATACTTGTTTAACTCCTTTAAGCAGCTGGGAAGAAAAAAAAAAACAAAAACAACCCCAAACAAAAAAAAACCCCAAAAACAGTTTCACTACAATCACATCTGATATGTGTGTGTCACAAGTTACAAACAAAACAAGCCATGTGTGAGAGATTCGAGTCAGACCATTCCAGGACAGAACAGCTAAGAGGCAGGCAAAGAGTCTCAGAGGGAGCAGGCCTACATGTCAAATGGTGGTTTTGGGCTCTCCGGGCGGGCGGGACTGGCCTTACCCGGCCGGCTGGAGGTTAAAGACAAGAAAAACAAAGAAAAAGGAAAAGGGAAGGAGAAGGGGGAGAAGTAGTAAAACAGTAGTTAAAATACAGAAAGGAACTGGCATCAGAACAATCGAGGATCCACAACAGAAATTAAAGAGTAATAGCACTGAAACGAGAGAACTGCAACAGGAATCAGGCCTGGAGGACAGCCTGCCACACAGGTGGTTCATTTAGCTCTGGTAGAGACATGACATCTGAGATGTACAGGGTTGATATATTTTTTAATTCTCAAGTAAGTTGGTTGTTTTTTTGTTGTTTTTTTTTTTTTTTAAATACATGTAGCATGAAAAGTAAAAACCAAACCTTAAGATGAGTTGTGATCAACAACAGTTACAAGTTTCCCCAAACACGTACCATCCACATGCAAGAAAAGGCTACGGAAGAAGTCACCACAGTACCCCAAAAACACTGAAAGATGTGCTTAGTTCAAAGCAGAAATATTTTCAACAAAACACCACGCAGCGAACTCCCTGAAACATTTGGCTGTCCGTTTGCAAGGGGAGAGCAGCGTGTCTATTCCCCTCGCCCTGCTGGGTTCAGGAAAGTCAGCCAAAAATGGTGATGCAAGACAGCTGCTGGCAGGAGCCAGTGTGTCCCCAGTAGGAATGGCCTGGCTCCAGGAGCCAGGTGTGAGCAGGTCTGTGAGCTCCCTGCACGCTGAGGTGTGTGCGCTATCTCAGACTTCACTCTGGCAGGACTGGGCTGACCCACTGGTTCCCCCCTTTACTGATCTCCCTGCCTCACTTTGATATGAAGTTGATTGCACTGTTCCCAACATGAAATTTTTGCACCTTAGAAGTCAAGCTAATACACAGGACATTTAATCTGTTCCTAACGGGTGTCACGTGTTTTGACAGCATATTTTTGCTAAGCCACGCTTTTGTCTTAAACTACAAGGAAAGAAAACAGCTACAGCTCAGTCCTGGGTGCTACAGCTAACTGGTGCAGGCAGGACACTTGTCCAGGCTAGACTAGATGGAATTACTGGACGGACAGCCACCACTTGGACCTGAGGACGTCCCTGTGGCTGATCTCTCCAAGGAGCCTGTGTACTTCAGGGATCCGTGCCACTGAATGAAGGCTACTCTATGCTCACAAAGCAATACAGGACGCACGAGCGAAGACGAAGAGCTCAATCACTAGGCTAGAGTTTTACGACACACCAGGGAGGGGTGGTGGGAGGCAGGGATGTGGGATGGATGAGAGGAGTGACTGTGGCTGTGGAAGGGAGGGTGGAATGGGGAAGCCACCAGCACGGCACTCGTCGCCAGCTGTCTACAGCCTCAAGTTATAAATCTAAGAGGGACGGTTCAGCCGGTCGGATTATGGTAGGTCGAGTAGGTGAGGCGGGGCCCCTTCTGCTGTGAAAAAGCAGGAAACAAAAACAAGAGAACACACACTGTGGTTAGCACAGCAGTTGCAGTCACAACCACACATGCTTCTCCACTTCACCTGAGCCAGCAAAAGAATCCAACCTGAGGCACAAACCCCCAGAGTGCAACTCCACAAAGGAGGCTCACAGGCTTCTGCTCTGCCTCACACTGGCCTTGCTGCACAGCACAGAACACCAATAGAATGGTTTTGCTTCCCTCTGAAATTTGGAAGTGCAGAGATTTACTGCCAGTAAGTGCCCTGGCTCTGGGATGAGTGGAGAAGCATGGACAACAGTGAGCTCCTGTATCAAGCACATGACAGTCACACAGCATGGATGGGGTCCTCTGAGACGCGCTGCTGCCAGAGGCTCTTGGCTGGTTTGGAGAGCACCTTCTTCCCCTGCCCTTGAAGCTACTGCAAGCCTGAGATTCCCTATTCTGACGTGAGACTGATCTTGTACATCAGGGGCAAGCCTACAGCTTTCAGTTTTCCACTTCTGGTGCAGAGCAAATGCAGCTTTTATTCAATAAAAGGAACTTTGGCTACTCCTACTACATTCTGTTCCAACTCTTTTGCTGATACTTCAGCTACATAAATGGGCAGCAACTTAAGTGTTTGCCCTCTGCATGGGTTAAGTGTTCTGGAATCTCCTTCCTGTAAGGGACTGGGGGAAAAAAAAGCCACAACAAAAAAATACAAGACAACACCCCTGACATGGCTCTCAGCTCATTACATGAAATATCACTTCAGTCTCAGGCTACAGGCTGTAAGAAGGCTATAAATAAAAAGGTGTTCTGTAAGACTGAGTCCAATCTGTGTTTTTCCTTTAAAGCATGCTCCCTGCAGTGTCTGCGACCTCAACTGCATTTTGCTGATGTTTCATTAAGATAAATAAATTGTTCAGTACCACGCCAGAATAGTTTTAAGGTCCAAACTGCCTGAAATGCAAAGAGCAAGGCCAACAGCACACAGACCAAATGGAGGGGAAGCCCTTACACTGATCACACAGGACCAGGTGTCACAGAATTAATGTCTCAATTATTCCACACTGCCAAGATTTAGATTACAGAGAATCTCACTGCTAGAAATGAAGGCCTTCTCCTGACACAGGGGCTGAGGGGAGGGAAGGAAGAGGGGCAGAGGAAGATATTTGTACCAGTAGTCTATAATCACACTGGCACTAGAGGCATTACACTCTTAAAATCAGGGCAAGTTCCCTCATTTGGCAAATAAACCAGAGCAACTCTCCAGTTCTGTTTATTAAACCTCAGCAGAACTTACTGCTCCAGATTTATTAAGCCTCAGAGCTTCATGACGTGTGGGGTCTGTACATTTATCTCTGAGGGTGCTCATGGTGTAAATGCAGCCACACCAACCCTTTGGTGGCTTCTACCGTCATTGGAACAGCAACAGCACCTGAATTAAAACCTTACAGAACTTCAGCTCAACATTTAGTGAGATGTTGTTGCATCATCACATGTTAGAAGGCATTTTTTTGAGAAGGCTGAAGGACTGTTTGCATTTCAGGAGTTTGCACAGGTTGTGCTAAAAGCCTCTGAGGGTTCACATGAAAAGGATGCTTGAAGCCACCAGAGTATGTAAAGTGTTCTGGCAGGAGTGCCCACTTGACCCTAGCAGGATAAATAGGGCTGAAAGGAGAACAAGTAGTTCACAGGGAGATGGGCTCCTTTTTTGTAATGTACTATGAGTGATTTTTGCAGACTTATTTCTCTCAGCATTCAAAGCATTTTAGGGTGTAGGGCTGTCACTTTTTAAATCTGTAGGCTATTTCTGTTGAGGTTTTCTGGAGATGCTTGCAGAATCTGCCTGATAAGGTTAGAAAAGGCTGAGAACTGTTTCCCAACAATAAAAGGGACAGAGAAGTCTCTCAGGCAACATTTACCCCCAAAATGCAGCTTCAGTCTGTCTACATTGCTAGTCAAGCCTTTTTATATCACTGAAAAGTCACTTTTCTTTGTCAGGACAAGGAACAAAGTTTTGCTCACAGGGAAGCCTGTGGCTGTCTCCAGTACATGAGAAGGAAGACCTGAGCCCTGGCAGGAGCCCAAGGAGATGAGCCACAGTGACTGTCACAACCTTTGAAGTCAGTCTTTCAGGCCATACCCAGAGAGAACACTGAGCTAACCCTATCTATGAACCACAGGGAGTTCTGTTGATAAGGAGCTAACAGAGGTGGGAAACCATTATATTTATTCCCTTGGACTGCAAAAGGTTTGGGTGCAATTTTTTGGATCATTTGAGGTTTTTTTTTTGTTTTAATTTTTATTTCCTTGGTGCTCTTTATGCCAGATTAAAAACAGAATGCCCCATAACAGCGAGTCCCAGATTGGGGTACAGACAACAGCAAGGCTCCTTCCCAAGGTTGTTCACTCAGGATGCATGTTTCCAGGGCTGCCAGGGATGTCTGCAGTAGGCAGAATATTGGAGGAAACTGCTGATTGCTCCAACACCTCTGCAGTGTGTCATCAATGAGGAGGGTTGATGATGACGTCCTCAAAGATGTCAATCATGAGCAATCACTGCAATGTGGCACCTCTCTCTCAGCTCTAGCTGCAGTTAGGTGCAGCAGTAACAGACACCATCTACTGCAAGATGGGGGCTGGCTGAGACCCCTCTGCCCCAGAACAGGGTCTTGAACTTCTGCTATTCCTGTTAAAGTAGGATTTCAGCATGTGCTCCTCGCCCCCAGATCTCTCTGCCACAAAAAGCAGCAAGGGAATCTGCAGGAGCTGCTGCTTCTCCACTCCTCTGTCATGAAACAACATCCACAGAGAAAGGAAGAATGGGCCAAAAAAATCCACACCTGCCCTATTCTGCCCTCTGTACCTCTTTGTCAATAAGGGCTGGAGGTTCCCAAGAAAAGGACTGAGGAGAATTTGCTAATGTCCCTTTTCACACCCCCACTGACATTAACAGCATGACTAGTACACAGCACAAACCCACACCTTGCTGCATCACTGAACCACTACAATGCTGCAAAATGCAGGGAGAGAGAGGACAGGGAAAGGGGCAGGAGCTCAGGGCAGAGTGTTTGAGGGACACAGATCATTACACCCTTCCTCTTGCAGGGGCAGGAGGCAGAGGAGAGAAGGCAGTTTGAATGGGAGGAGAGTAACCTAGAAGGTAAAGGGTCAAGGGGAGAACAAACAAAGGGAGTTCACATCTATCTGATGATGGGACACAAGGATAAAAGGGAACATTCAATGTCAGAGTTACCCTGCACTCAGACATGGAAGTCCTGATATTAATGATCCAAACTCCTCTTGACTTCCATGAGCACTAGGGATACAGTGAGGATGGGAGCACTTCTCCAGCCAGACATTAGAATATAAGAAGAGGAGTCTGAACTATCAGCTCCCCAAGTCTCTGTCTTGATCCTAACAGAGCTGACAGACCAAATCAAAGCAGAGTTTATTCAGCTGATCTTACACTTAGTGTGGATACAAGCCAAATGAAAGAGAGTTTAGACCTTGTTGCCAGAGCTCATTCCCCATCCCACCTTCTCTATTTAGAAGCATACAAAGGGTCCTCCAGACCTTAAAACAGGCACTGAGGCTTTCCCAGCTCCTACAGCTCAAGCAGCTGTTCTGTCTCTGATCAGCCAGTTTTTCTGTTCAAGACTCCTCCCTTTATGAGATCCTGGCAGAGGTGGTTCATCAGACAAGGGACTCTGTTACTAACACAAGAACAGGGCAGCAGAGGAGAGCTGCAGAGCAGAGCTGGAGGATGGGGACACAGGGACTCATGCATCGCAGTGAGAGTGCAAAACCTACCGTGGCTGCCAGTCCTCAGGGGTCACTGATAGTGATTCTGAAAGACAACACGAAATCAACATGGCAGTTCAGACAGTTCAAGGCAGAGGCCACACAGACGGTCAGGAAGGTGGAACAGATACACAGGCACTTGCACAGACACAGTCACACATCCCCCTCCAAACACAGCATGAGTAGGGGGACTGCAAACACACAGAAAACATTCATAGCCTCATCTCTGCACACATCTAGACCCTGTTGTGCACAGGGTGCATCAAAACCCATCCATCTGTCCACACACCTACTGCCTGTTGGTCACTCACCCAAGTTCCTCACACATCCAGGCTGACATTCACACCAGGGTCATACCCAGGTTTCAGCACTCACCAGCTGGGCACAGGTAGCTGGGCTTGTCTCTCACTGAGGATTCCTGTCTTCTGACCATATTAAATGTTTAAGAAAGTGCTCAGGAAAGAGTGAGATAACATGCAGCTCTGAGCTCTACCTAAATTGGCACAAAGCAGGTGAAGGCTTTTCTGAAGGTCATAAATCATGAAATCAGCTACTCCAACCTCCTGAATAATTCAGGTCATACAGCTGTGTGACCTTGTAATAGAATGGTTTGTGTTGGAAGGGACCTTAAAGATCATCTAATTCCATCTCCCAGCCATGGGCACGGACATAGGCCACGAAATCACTAAGGAGGTAATTTGTCCCTGGAACCTGTGCGTCCAAGAACCCTTTGGGAGTTCCAGTGGTGTGTCCCCATTGTACTGACCATCACAGCAGCCAGTGAGAACCATCCCTGCCAGGAGGTAATCCCAGACCCATGTCCTTGTGATACCAAAGAATGGAGAACCCATTAATGCCTTCAACGCATTTTTCCAATGGTCATTCACACTGAACCTTAATTCTCCTTCAAGCTCTTCTACCTACAGTTTCTATCAAACTATTTTAAACGGAAGAGCCTAAATACCTGGGGGAATACCTTCACAGATTTCCTTCCCAGGTCAAATCCTAAATGCAGTCCATTGCACACTGATAGGATCTTGGATGCTTTGTAACTTTCAGCTCCCGAAATTATGTATTTGTCTATAAGGACTTCCACAGTAAACTGAATAAATGCTAAGCACAGAAGCAGGATGGCAAGTCTTGTTTTAAGTGTCCTTGATTATATGCAGGAAAATCTGTGCAAAAAATGTACCATGTGGTGATTATATGTGAAAAGCTGTTTATACACTTATGTTTATGAAAAAGGAGTAGCGTGACACTTGTGTAAGTTCATCATTCATAAAATCAGATGCTCAAACCAGAGGCACAAAACTACCAAACTTCTACACAGGCATCAATGAGCACACAAAATACACCCAGCCACCACCACACATTTGAGTTCACTCCACAGCACCAACTCCTCCATCAAAGCCCACTCGTGCTGCACACGAGGGCTTTGTTCTCTCTCACACACACACAAAGCCTGGTTAGCCAGGGAAAGATGGGCATTAAAAAAGCAACAATGGAGATGGCATTCGTTCACCCATGGCAGAAGGACCCGAGTCCAAGTGCTAGCAGGGAACATTCTTATTCTATATACAGGAGAGGAAGAGAAAGAGTCCCTTGTCATTGGAAATTCTCCATTCATCAGTGAACTCAAATGACAAGCTGGTATCAGGATCCGGAGGAGTCTATGAACAACTGGAAGAATCAGAGAGGGGGATCAGAGAATGAGCATCACACTTCATAGCTTCTGGAATTACATTCTCAACTCCAGATCAGGGCAGTCAGTAGCATGCAATCCAACCTACCATCTCTCCTAAACCAAGGAGTTGCTCAGTCAAGCACGAAACTCTTTCCTCCTCTGCTCCAGTGCTGTTTTCCCTACCTTTCCCTAAACCTTTCTACTCATGCAAAAGGCAGAAAAGCCATTAAGACAGGCTATGACAGATTTCTTCAAAAAAAGGCCAATTCATTTCAGCCCATCTGGGGAATCCTACCACGATGGCCAGGTATATAGAATATTTTTCATGAGTGAAGAAATGAAACTGAGTGAAAGGAAGATGGAGACAGAAAGAAGCATAAGTATACTGAAAACAAAACCACAAAGTAACAGTATATGGAAAGGCAGGGTCACAAGAAGCAGGAGCCAAAATACACACTAGAAGCATGCTGACATCCATAGGTGCCTCCACAGCCTCTGGGGCAACACTGAGGTATGTGAGGACAAGTTACTGTGGGAGCTGCATCAAGGTGCATAGGAAGGAGTGGGGCAAAGGCACCAAGAAAGTAAAACCATTTGCATACACCAGAGTCAGAAACTGGTCTGTAAAGCTGTCTGGACTCATCCACCTCTGGGCTGGCTGCAGCCTGGCAGAGAACACTTCCCTCCAAACAGGCAGCACCAAACGTGAGCTGGGCACTATCACAGGAGGAATATTGAAGCCACTCTGCCATACACAATCCCCAACCATTGACTTGGTGTTTCCACAGAAAATGGCAACGTTTCTGACCTGTGCCGTCAGCACCCACTGGAGAGGTGTTTTCCACAAGGGAAGTGTTCCCTCTGGAATGTCACTGGGGAGCTTCTGGTTATGTTTGCTCTTTACACTGCAATTACCTCCTCCTCCTCAAGGGAAACTAAGTACCCAACATAAAAGCATTCCCGTTTCCACACTGCTTCCCAAGTCCTATTCAGGAACACGTACTCAGCTGCACAGGGGATAATCCCTTATTACTATGTTGAAGTGTGTCTGAAGTGACTGAACAGGAAAGGAAATGAGTTTCCTAATGGGAAAGCAAAGCTGTGTGATTTGTACCCTCTAGACTGGAAAATGCTGAAGTTGATTACACAAGCAACAAAATTGCCTAAGAATTCATCTCCCTGCCAGTGATCCTTCGATACTCTCCTAGCCAAAAAGCAACTGAACAGCTTTGAAGGTCTTCCAACTCATCTTGAAGAACTTTGGGCCAAAAGGGGCAACTTCAGACACTGGGGAGCCCTACACAGAGGGGAATCTCATCCCAGTCCTGTGATTCATCTGGTCACTAGAGGCATTGATACAACTACTGTAAACCTTGGGTACAAGTTTTTCTCCCACATTCTTTATAGAGGTTTGTAGAGAGAAGCAGCTTGCCCCTCTGTGTCTGAGAGCTGCCTTGGCATTGCCTCATCCATACAATGAAATATCAGAGGACAACGATGCTCCTGCCTCTGGATCCAGTTCAGATATCCAAAGGCTGTTCCCACACCATGCACTCCATTCTCCCATGGCCCAGGCAGGCCAAGTGCTGCCAAGGCTCCAACCCAAAACCAGAACGTACTCCACCTGCATGGAGCAGTGTTTCAGGACTTACCTGGGAACACCAGGAGGAGCACGATTAGGCCGAGAAGGAACCTGAGGTGGGGGCCCAAAGGGATCAGGAGAGGCACCCGGCCTGGAGGGCACAGGGGGGGCGGACCCACCAGCAGGAGGTGGCCCAGGAGCTGGTCCGCGAGACCCAGGTCTGGCGGGGGGCACTGCAGGAGCTCTCCTCTGCGGCGTGGGGCTGGATGTGGGGGACCTGCCAAACAAACAAAGGCATTCAACTGCAGCAACAGCTCTGGGATCCCTCTGCCACTACAGGATGCCTTCAGTGTTTCTCTCTTTAGCTTCATATCACTTTACACACCACCCTTTGGCTTTCAAGGGCCACACCAGGCCCCAGGTTGCCTTCAAAGCTATGTCAGCCCCATCCAACCCAAGGGTTTGGAACGTCTCAACATCTCTGTAAAGACATCCTAGGAGCCTGCCAGTGGAAATACCCAGAACTCTTCATCCACAGGAAGAAGAGGAGGGCTCCCTGTCTCAGTGGGAGGCCCCAGCAAGGCACTGAAGAGGCGTCAGGCAGGTCTGCGGGGCTCTCCCCCTGAGCCTCTGGTACCTGCGTCCGGACGGTACGCTCTGCACCTGCAGCCAGGAGTCGTCCACCGGTGGGGGCATGGGGGTGCTGATGGTGCTGGTGTTGATGTCCCCGATGATGTTGAGGGCCTCTTTCAGGGCGTGGTACATGCGCAGCATTTCGTCGCGTCGCTGGGCCTGCTCCGCCGACTCCTCCATCAGCGTGTTCTGGTCACCACACGAGTACAGGTTTGCCAGCAGCTCTGAATGGATGAAGTCCTTGGTCTGTAAGTGAGCAGAGAGAGGGAATCAGTTTTCACCATCTTTCCCCAAAACGCTCTGTTCTGTCCCCACCTCTCCCTTCCAAGCTGCCTTCTGTTTTTCTTCATTCTTTTCCTCCCGCCTTATTTTTCCCCTTTCTGCCACTCCCACCTCCACTGACCACAGTGTGATAAGTACATTGTTTATCATGAGGTGCATGATTGTCTTCGGCATGAGGTCTCTGATGGTTTTGTTGACAATTGCCATGTAGGAATCCACCAGGTTCCTGATCGTTTCCACTTGTCTCTCCAGCTGAGGATCCATGGAGTGCATGAAGCTATCTCCTCCATTCTCCTCTGCTTCACTGGCCTGCAGAAAAAAAGGAGAAACAGATTGGTTCTTCAATGTAACACAAAACTGGCTTTTCATGAGAGCTAAGAGAAGAGTAGAAGGGAACAGGCAGGAAGCGCATGCAATAAATAAAATTTATTTAAATTTACATTTTGAGCTGTGATTGTCAATTCATAACTCAGTTTGTACAGACTTGTCTAGCTCAGATCGGAGACATTTTAGCAATAAAGCTGCTCTCTTAGTAGAAAGTTATTAAGAAAAGGTGAAAGGCAACAGGGACTCCTGACCCATGTACAGAGGTTATGGCTCTGGTGCATACTCAAAGCTGTATTATTACTTTTTAATGTTTACAGCTTCCTGGAAGGTTCTTCATTTGATCTGGGTTTTCCATGACCAGTCAGTTAAAACCAAGACTCATTCACCATAAATTAAGTCTCACAGGCCCTCTGCCATGCTGCATCCTTGTCCTCATTATACAAATGAGAAAACAGATACAGAGAAGTGAAATAACTGCCCCTCTCAGGCTGACCACAAGCAGATGGAATAAACTAGAAAACTTTCCTATCACTTCAACTGCAACTCCTGCATCATAAGTTATAATTATCTTTTCTTTCACACCTAGCAGACAAATCTCTTCCTGTTTGCCTGAAGCACATTGTTTATTCTGTAAGGTAAAACCTGGACTGTGCTGTTTGACAGCAAGCAATCTCCAAGGCTCCTCCATTTGGGATCAATTTCAAAGCACTGAAGCATATGAAAGAACTGGTCCCTTCCTCAATGCTTATTTAAAAAAAAACAACCCTGATTGTATAATGAAACATCTTTGTTTTAAACAGCCCTAGTCTGAACAATTTGCCATGTAGGAAATGGCTTCTCTTTTGTTTTGGGGAACAAAATATATGAGAAAGGGCAAATTCTTTTATTCATTTGAGCTTTTGCTGAGAAGATCTTACATAATGAAGGAATGCGAGGTCTCAGTGTGAAACAAAGTAAAGGAAGTGGATGTCAAACAGGACAACTTAAAAAAAGTGAGAATAAAAAAAAAAAAACAAAACCAAAAATAAGCTTGCACCAAGATTCAGAAGTCATACAAAAAGGGAGGAATAAAAAGAAAAAAGGAAAACTCAAACCAAGAACAGAAACAGACAGCAGGAATCCAACAGAGGGTACAAAGAGGGAAAAGAAGCAAATGCCTCTCAGGAAATTGTGACAAAAGCAGAAAAAAAAAAATGAGAGAACTATCTGGTGAGAGCCCCAGGAGGCAACACAGGCAGAGGGGGTCAGACTTACTTTGTCCTTGTCCTGGCAGGCCAGTTTGAGCATATGTGGAAAAAATTAAAACAAAAAGGGACAAAAAATAAAAAATGACTTTTAGTTGGTCTCAGAATTTGGAGAAGGTCCCATAATAGCACTGACAAGCAGAAGACCAATCCCACTGAAAATACATCAACACCTCTATTACCCTAGAAGAGGTACAAGAGAACTGTTTAGCTAAACTGAAAAATGGGATGCTCTGCAAAGGAAACCATATTGTTAGCAACAAAGAACAACTCACTCACCTGCAAGGGCCACTGCCATTCCTTAGAGGTTTTGAGACAGGGATCAGGGTTCCCATGTCAAACCCCTCCACTTGCACAGCAACAGGTGGCCCACAGCCACTGCAGTTAAGAGGCCCAGTGAAAAGCTAATCTGAAATCCTGTCACTGTTAAAGCCCAGTCCCTAAGTCTCCTTTTAAAATCTCTTATCAGTTTGTTAGGAAATGCTTTAAGGCAAAACCAGCAATATTCAAGTGTAACAGGACAGATGAATGCAAGAAATCTATTAGAAGCAACAAATACAAACAGAAAAGCAATTATCACTCTTCTAATGGGAAAACTATTTATAGCAGCTTCCCCTCACAAAGGAACAGGAAAGGCTTTGAACAGAAACAAATACCAACAATTGTCTAGAAGATACTTTTAAAGCAGAAAATAATGCTGACAATAAGTGCTGTGGGACAAAGGGAAAAGAAGAGATAAGAGCTCTTGCTAAAGGAGCATATTAGAGTATCTACCAAGCAAAACAAATTTTCAAAGAACATCCCTCCCTAATTAGTTGGAGGAAGGAAAGGGAGAACAACTGCTAAGTTGGGAAGTTCCTAATAAGGCTGTACAGAGTTACCAAAAAGGAATGGTGCCTCTGCTCAGTGGATACCATACCAGTTAGTAGACAAGGTCATTAAACGTCACCCTTATATTGTGAATTTAATGTCCACAAAACAAGACAGCCAGAGGGATTTATGAAGGCAGTCTTTTCCTACTTTTTCTTCCCTTTGAAGCTGCCAGTTACTTTTTCTCAAGCTTCCCTAATGGAAGCACCAAGAAACAACAAAAAATTTTTTTGTTATGAAAGATTCTCAGCTCTGGAAAGACAAAACCTTCACAGACCTCTTTATAACACAAGAAGATGGAGCTATCCTTCTCCAGACACATGCTGTGCTCCTCCTTATCCCATTATCATGGCTGTCACTTACCCCAACACGCTCTGGGTAGACTCCTGCTCGAAGGAAGGAAGCCTTCCAGCTATCCACCTCCTCCTGGGTCTCACAGGCCAGCTCCAGCTGCCGGTAATCCTTGTAAACATTCCTGACAGGAAGACACGTTTTTTATTCATTTCTCTCCCAACTCAGAGATCTGCCCGTATTTGACAAAGAGATCAATGACTAGGGAATCTTCCTGTCATTTTAAGACAGAGACACTTGGTCCCTTGCTGGGAACCTCATGATGACTCTGTAAAAGGAATTTTCTTTTTTAATCAAGTTTGATTGCTCTCAAATCAGTTGTATGTTTCAAAAAGGCCTGAAAAATATTCCCTTTTCAATTCTGCTTGCTGCTGGACTCCTCCACTCACCCCAGGTCCTATGGCTTTCACGAGTCACTCACCAAGAACATTGTGATTATAAATATACTACAGGCAGACCGAGGTAACCACACCAAAAGCTGAAGGGTTAAGTTCACACCACAAGCCATGCATTGGCAAACAAAAAGGAAAATTAAACATATCTGTAACATCAGAAGGAATGAAGTCCTCCCATCTCCTTCAAAAGTGACTGTCCTGGAAGGACACTCACATCTTTCCTGGACTATCCTAACACACTCAACTCTACTCTGTTACACAAATCCTGTCCCTAGCTCCAGCAGCTTGGTGTGCTGAGATGGGAGCATACCTCTGTTCAGTGTTGAAGAGAGCAAAGATGTGCTTGCTGGACATGAACCCCTTCTCCACATCTCGCAGTTTCAGGTTATCCACTGGTAACATGTACTTCTTCTCCTTCTCCTGAAAAGGGAATGAGGAACAAGTCACTCCCTGCTCCAAGGGCACCTCTGCTCTGCCAGCATGGAGAATTAGCAACAGGGCCCCACCTCAACAGAGAGGCATTCTCAGACCCAGCTTCTCTGTTTCCTTGAGTCTGTGAGAGAAAGGGAAATCTGGAAACAAGAGTTTGTCCTTCCCAACTGCTTTTGTGATGTGGCCCAACAACCCTGCCCCATTAACTCCTCCAGGACTAGGCACCAGCACAGCAATGTCCAACTTCCCCAGACTGAGCTCAGCACTGCAGTCCCACTCTTCTTAGCCAAGGGGGCAATCCAGGTCCAGGTAAAGCCAGGCATGTAATAGAGAAGCTGGTTTGATACAGAAGTTAAGTGTCAATAAACCTTGATGTTAAATATTATGTTAAAGATTTGGATTTTTTATATACACACACACACACACACACACACACACACACATATACATATATATCTCAAATTTACCCCCTCAGAAAACCTGACTTGCTGATTTTATTACTTCATCCTATCTCCTAGTCCTACACTCTATTAGTTACTGTGAACCCTTCACCTCCATAAAACACAAAAACATCAAAATTTGATCTTAACTTTTACATTTGCATTCACAAACTAAGTCAGAAATTATAACCTCTGCTGAGTCTCAAATCTGGATCTACAGCAAATAAATAGAACTGAATTTAGTTTAAGGCTCTCATTCAGAGCATCCTATTCCAGTTGGGAATTATACCCCAGCATAACAAGAGAGGGAGCCCTCACACTGGTCTCCAAAAGGCAGAACGCAGCTATCCAAGATTAAACCAAAACCAGAGCATACTTCTATGGGCAAAGCAAGCACGTGTGACTGTCCCCTTGTGAGATCTTGTGTGTTTGCAGACCTTTCTTGGCTGGAAACAACACGGTCACTCTTGGGGAAAACAGGATGGAAAACAAAGATGGTCAGTGAGGAGAGATCCTGAAGAGCTGACCAGGAAGGGCAGGGCAGAGGAGCAGGTAGAAGTGACAAATCTGCTGAGCTCTGTCAGACAACCAGACAATGGCAAGTCCAGCCTGACATCCTCTTAAGCTTCAGCTAAATTGACTTGAGTTTACTTAGGATACCAGCACCTCACAGTTCTGAGTTCATTACAAATCATATGCAACAAGAATATCCCAAAAAATAGCACCTAGAAAACAGAAGAGATCATCTGGGTTGCTGCCAGACTCTCTCTCAAAGATGCCAGGCCATGAAAACAGGAGAATTCTTCCTAGCAAATGTCCCTGGGCTTTCTAATACTGCTGATCAGTTTTAATTAGATGTGGGCAGGCATTTTTCTAATGGGATGTCTGTCAGCCACATGCTGGTCTCAGAGATACACAGACTACTTCAGATTCTGTGAGCCACAAACAACTTGCAGCTTTCTATTACCGTGGTTTGTTATTATTATGCTGACTTAGGCTGAACTAGTGACCTGGAAGAGAACACCACCAACTGCTGAGTCCCTGGCCGAGTCAGACCATCCCCACTGCAGCCTCACTTAACTGCAACTCCCTGCATTCACTCCACAGTCCCTGGGCTAGTAAAAAATCCCCACCAACATCCCCCTACGCCCCCTGCAAGAAAACACCACAAAACATCTAGCAAAAAACCCAAAACCACCAAAACAAAACAAGGAAAAACAAAAAACAAAAACCCACGAATAAACCAAAGAAAAAAAACCCCAGACCACCAAAAAAACCCCAAAATACCAAACAAAAAATCACCCAACAAAATCCAATAAAAACTGGCAATGCTAAAGATGTCTGAGAAAAATCTTCTGCATTAGACCCACAAAATTCCATAGAAGTTCTGCAATGGAGTCATTCTTCAGGAAAAAAATGTCAGAAAGTAAGGGAATTCCGTGTCTCTGATATGGAAATAACACACTCTTTGCCAGAGTTTCAACTTTCACCCTTTCCAAGCACAAATGCTGCCACGTGACCAAGACAGCACTATGTCCACATGCTGATCTTGCCACAGACCACAGGGAAGACAAAATATCTGTCTGCCAGCACAGCTTATCAGTCCTGAAGGTGGAGGTAGCAAGAGCAATCAAGTGGAGGACATGGGCACAAGACAAGAAGCCCCCAAGCCAGGCAAGCTGCAATGAGCCCCTGCTGCTCCCCATCTCCCCACACCTCCCCCTTCCCAGTCCCCCACTTCAGCCCTTCCAGCTTCTCAGTTTTCAACCCAGCCTGTTTTATATCAACAATCTGACTTCATTTCCTGAATGTAGAGACAGGAAAGTGTGGAACGAGCTGCCAAGGGCTGAGCCTCTCAAAACTTTGGCTGAGCGCTCTGCCCATATGTTAGCAATCTGGCAGGGTGTGCTATGGCTGAGCAGCATCCTGGCCAAGAGGGGGAAAGGGCTTCTCTCTCTCTTGCTTTCCAGACTTGGAGTCAGGAGGGGAGAGAAAGAAGAGCCAGCACACATCGAAATGGGGAAGCAGTTTGTGAAATCCTGTATTCAAAGTCCTCAGTGTGATCCCAAGAGGCTTATGTTGCTCATATTGCCCTTCATCAATAAGGAGAAGAAAAAAAAAATCAGGCAAACTCTCCCTCAGCAGCAGAGTATGTGTTATATAAAATGTGCTCCTTGGCTGTGAGTTAATCTGGAGAGCCAGGAGGCCAAGGGGAGCTGCAGCAGGGGCAGAGGCACCCAGACTGTACAAAACAGAACGTGGTGCTCAGTGCTGGCTTGGGAATATTGCAGGCACAGGGTAACCACCCCTCAGCAGGGCTGCTGCTCCCCACAGGAGCCTCAGCCTGCAGCAAGAGATGACTGCAAGCTCCTTGCAGAGGCAGGATAAGTGCCAGAGGATAATTCCCCCGCCCCCGGCACAGAATGCAGCCATATGGCTCTGTACTTTGCATCTACCAGGGAAAGAAAATACACAGGGCCAGGAAACCAACCAGGATCCAGGAGCCATTCCAGTTGTGGGGTGGAAAGCACAATAACTGCAGGAAAAAAGCAATGCTGCAGTTGCAGCCTGATGCTCCAACCTCCTTTATTGTTGCTACACGTCTCCTAATGGTGGCTGAATCCTAAAGATGGGTTTTGGCCAGATATAACAATAATCTGCACTATCACCTGAATTATTTGTTGCTAACCTGTAGGCAATAACCTACAAGAAGTTCACAGAATTAAGCAGGCAGCAAGCCAGCCTGACTCCAAGCATTCCCCCATTCACCTGGACTGTCTCAGCAGCAAAGTAAATTTTCCTGCTCTTGGATATGTGCAAAATGAAGCTGACAGATGCATGTGTGGGCTCCCTAAGGTTGGAAATTGGCACTCACAGCACAAGAAAGTAATTGGCAGAATTATTAGGTCTCAGTTTGCATTTGGAGCATAAATAAACTAATTAAAGGTTTCCACGTAGCTGTTATGACAAACACCTTCTTCTGCACAGAGGCAAGGGTCTGTGGGTATGGGAGAAGACATTGCCATTGTTTTAACTGGGGGCTGTGTGAAATCAGGAGAAATTCATCTTGCTTAAACCTCTTAGTACATCTTACAGCAGGGAAAGGATAAAGTATTACAGGTAAACAAACCCACCCCAGAGATGCCTGGAGTTTCAGTAAAATTGTTTCTGTTAAACACATGCACAGCATTTTGGGAACTCCAGTAATAAAACTCTACTCCAATGGAGAAACATTAACATCATAATTTATAATAAACACACTGCATGAATACATATACACGAAAAGATTATTAGGAAAAAGCCTCTGGAAAACAGTTTGGAATATTTGAAAGCAAGTGAACTGAGCTTTTCAAGCTGAACCAACCACTCCACTCCTCCAAACAAGATGTTACCAACTGCTTTCTGCTTCTTGTAAGCAAGTAGAAGAGCTGAATTTCTGAGATGTGATTCCTCCAGGAAGCCTTGGTCATCATACTACATACACACATCTTGAGACCATCTTTCTCAGACACAGCCCACCTGTATCACTTTTACCACAAGAGCATAATTTATAGGAATGATTCCTCCCCCAGGCTGCAGAGCAGCTGTAATGGCTTGTTTACATCAGAAAGCTGCCTTGGTTTAACTTAACACATCCTAAGATTTTAAGCTGATTTAGTTCAAAAGTTCTGTAGACACTAGACCTGGACTCATGTGATTAATCACAACCATTACTGTTGGCTTAGTAAGCACAGCAATGGTAATTAACTCACCCACACAAAAGTAAAGATTTTTATTCACATCAGCTGAAATAACGCACAGATTTAAACCTGCAGCCAGGTGCAGCCCTAGGAAGCCATCAGGGGGTTTATGAGGAAGCACAGGCAGAAACCTGAGTTGCCTGAGAGACAGTAGTGCCCAAAACTTGACTGTCGTGACCCCTCTAAGATCACAGCAAGGCCCACCAGCCTTCACAAAGGACAGACAGGCACTTCTCCCAGTCCCTGTCCTTGTGCCAGGGCAGGGATGAACCATCCCAGAGTACCTGACTTGCTTTGCTAAGGTAAAGCACAACAGACCCACACCAAGTGTTTCACACCCCTGAGAGAGGGTGGGTTACACCTCCCCAGTGCACGGTCAGTGCCAAGATGGGAGCTCCAAGTGCTCATATTTTCTGTTACAAATCTTAACCATCCACACCAGGAGAAGGAATCCTGGAAGGGAGACACGTGAATAAAGTCCACTTTATCCCTGCAGCACAGGGAGAGGGAGCAAATCGTGTGGGCAGGGCCTAACATCTGGAATCGCTACACGAGAGCCAGGCGTCACAGAAAGCGACAGCATTCCTCAAGTTTCCATGCAGAGTAGGGAACCTTCCTTTCCCCCGCGCAATCCCATCCGTCAGCCGCTCACTTCCTGCCAAACTCTGCCTTCCCAGCAGCCAGCAAGCTCCTCCCTCGAGTCTAGTTAGCTTTCCACTGCCACGTCAAGTGAGGCAGAAGGACAGAAGGGAAGCAAGAAGGGAGGGAGCAAAAACCAGAAGAGGGAGGGAGGCTCAGCAATGCCAGGCCGTAGTGGGGGGAGAGAAGGAAGGGATGTGGATTGCTCCTGCAGCAGCCAGAGGTGAGCTGCAAGGGCAGCTGGCCAAGGTTGCCTTCTGCAACCCTGTCTAAGGACCTTCTGGAGGGCTTGGAAGCAAAGGCCGGTTCTGTTTGAGCTTTGCTCTGGACCCGCTGATCTTCAGGACAGGAGATGAGGATGCATGGGGCCTGAGGATCCTCCCACACAGCTCCATGGGGAAGAAAAGGAGTTGAATGAAGCAACAAGTTCTGCACACCTGGGTGACAGCCAAGACTTCACAGCATTTCCTCCTCAAACTGCAGTAATTGATTTTTTTTTTCTCTTTCTTAAAAGGTGCAGCATATCCCAGGTGGAATCCAGGTACCTGCCTGACACCAGCACTGGAAGAGGAAGGCGCTTGGAAACTTGCTCCAAATTGGAAACATGCAGGGAGCAACGTTTCTTCTCCCCCAGCTGCCAGAGGAGGATGTTTTTCCAATCAGGACTTGGACTTTTGTTCACTCCATCTCTGCCCCGCACAACCCCATCCCAAAAGCAGGGAGGGGAGAGGACTAATGAGCTGCTGATTGCCGGAGAGCAGATCGCAGAGGCTCCACTCCGTCTGCCCAGTGTTCAGACTACCTGTTCAGGACTACGAGATTGTACAGTAGTCTGCACATTGGTTAGGCTGTGCTGGGATACACCACACACTGCCAGTGCTGCACGGGGACGGCAACACCCGCACGGCAGAGGGACACGCTTGGAGAGGGTGGGCTCTGGGGATGGCTGCATGCAGAGGTCACTCATCCCTCAGCCTGGGAGGGTCTAACCCTTTGGAGCCATGCCTGATCCTCGCTTTTACCTGCCTGTTCACCAGCCTACTCACAACCCGCCTGTTTCTCCTCTGTCTCTCTCATTCCATTCTTATTTCTTTCAGTTTCATGCGCTTGTTCCAAGGTAGCTGTGTTCAGGATGGCTTGTGTTTCACTTGCTAAGCTTGGCCATAAAATGCAGAAATAAACACACAGGCCTGTAAGAGTCACAACTGCAGTGTGCTTTGCTACCTGAGAAGGCAGGTTCAAGCACAAAAGGTGACTGGAGAAAGGGGAGTTCATAGTGTAAAGAACATCGGTCATAATACAAAGAAAAACCCACAAAGGGATTCAGAGTTGGAGGTTTGGATGCTCTGGATGTTGTGTTTGCTTTGATGTTTGTCTGCCAGAGAAAGAAGAGAAACTGAGTGGAAGCATAAATGAGGACTGATTAAAACTGAGCAAGATTATGAGAAAACATACACGTGTGAAAAAAAGCTAAGTGCACGAATGAAAAGGCTCCACAGAGAATGTAAAGAAAATGAACATGTTCCAGAGAGCACCTGAGAGCAGCATGAAAGCAGGAGTGGAACCACCTCAGAGCAGACCTGCTCTTATGTTCTTTAAAACAACCTGGATGCAAAAACTTAACTGCAGCCAACTCATCACAGAAAGCTTCTGATGACTGGGGGCATCTGAGTAAAGAAAAGGGATTTCTACCAGCTGATCTGAGCCTCAAGGACATGGACTGGGGAGTGGAAGGGGTCAGGGAAGAGGGAAGTGCATGTGTGCAGTGTGGGGGGAGAGACAATGTCTATTGATCCATGTGTTTATTTGTAAACTGGAATTGGGTAAGAGACACTGACAGGTACAGAGTACACAGCTGCCTAGTGACTGTCAATAAGGTTACATCTTCCCCAGGACAGGAATACATTTCAAGCAAAAGAAAAGGCATGAAGACAGAGAAGAAGCTGAACAAGAACTGATGCATCAGGAATCGACACGATCTGTAAGGAATACGAAGCACTTGCAGGCACCTAAAGTACCTAAAACTCTGCAGCCATCCCTCCTTGTACACACACAGGTCTCAAATGCAGTGACATTGCATGCAACATGTGAACAGCCTCACACAAGCAAGTAAGGTCATCCTTCTAATCTAGCCACCCATTCACACAAGACCCAGATTTCTAGAACATGATTTACCTGAGTAAGGACAAAAGGTTCCATCTGTATTGCACATTGACACAGATTCCCAAAGGAAGCAGCAGATATATCCATCCACCTAGCTGTGCAAACACTCCAGCACACAGTGGCACACAGGCACTCCAGCAGGAACAGTCACTGTGGAGCAGGGAGTGAGCTTTACTGCAGGAACCACAGAGCACAGTGCTCATTCCATCCTCCAGGGACAAGGTCCCTGTCACCAGCAGCTCTCTCCAAGCTCACTGACCCTCTTTTCTAGCAGACAGGAAAGTCCTGCAGTCATAGGAACTGTGCATTTCATAAGGGATCTGGGCAGTAGGGATATTTGAATCAAATACTTGTATCATGTCCACTGTGGTGCTCTCTGAGCAGCCAGTGTGCTCTGGTGCTGTGCTGCTGCTCCACTGGGACACTATGGCCTCCCTGAGCAAGGAAACCTCACTCTGTACTGCCAGCAGCCAGAGCAGGCTCCTCCCCACCTTTCCTTCCCACTGCTGGCCTGCAGCAGGATCCCACAGGGTTCAGGAGATGCAGGTACCTCAGGAGGGTCGCCAGGTCCTGGGAGGCCAAGCTTTCTGTGGGGCCACTCTCCATGGGGCCAGTGTTTGACTCATTGAAAAGAGACAGGAAGAAAAACAGAGAGCCCAGGAGCACACACACATGCTCTTGGCAGCAAGGCAGAGTGGGGAGCCAACTTTCCACCCCCGCTTGGCCCACTCTTTCCTTCCCCTCCCATTCCCCAGCACACTCCTTCAGGCCCCTCCAGAGCATCAACAGCCATATATCCCTGCTAACATGTAATGCTGGGCCCTTTAAGACATTTTAAGCTTCAGCTCCTTTCTTCAGAGGCAGAGAAAAAACAAGCCAGTGCTGTGGAAAGACTGGTATTTCACTAATGGGGTCCAGATGTCTTCATTCCGCAGACACTGGGTCCTGGCTTGTGGGACAGGGCAGGGAGAGGCAGAGTCCCCAATCCTCCTGGCCCCAGAGGTGCTGGCCTAGCCTTCACCCTCATCCCAGCACACACCACCTCACCCTGCTCCTTCCCCCATCAGCACCCACAGCTCTGCTACCAGCACTTCCATCCACAAAAGGCAGATTCAGCTTTCTCCTTGTTCCCTCTGGAAAGCAGCCAGAGCACAGGGGAACTCAGACAAGAGAGCCCACAGAAGTGCAGGGTGGGGCAGACACAGCCTCCCCCTTCCTTCCAGGGCTGAAGCAAAGAAAGACCATGGTGCACAATCTTTAAAAAACCACGAGATTGTTTCAGGAGCTGAAGAGGACATGAGTTCTCCTGAACTGGTGAAGAAGGAGAGCTCTGTAACAGATATGCAAAAATCCCTGTCTGACAGGGGACCATGCACTGTGAGCAGCTCTTGGGTGTTGAGTCAGCTCCATGCAGGACTGTTTGGGATGGGAATCCCCATGCTCAAGGCTCTACCAGCTGCCCATCAAATGCACCAACTTTTAGCCTGACTCAATATTTGAGTCCAGGCGGACGTTGCTTCCTTTCTCCCTCACAACAGCCAGTGATCAAGGAGTTGGACTTGGGGAGGAAGCAAATAAAACACACACTTCCCTTTCCCCCCTGCTCCCACTCAGTTGAAAACAAAGGCTCCTTTCTCAGAGGCAGCTCAGACCTCATCAGTGCTGGTTCTCTGTGTTTAAGGGACAGGGGCTGGCAGGGAACTGTTTTCATTAGGCAGCTCTGCAGAAGGGAAATGGTGCAGACCTCCAGTTGCTATCAACCCCCAAGGCTGCCCTCCCTCAGGAGGGGAGGGAGGTCCAATCTCCATACCAGGCAACTGGAATCTATCAACAGTTTATACATCCCCACTGCAGACCGCCCTCCCTCCCACTCCCTGGGGGAAGAACAGGGAATTCTGATCATCTCTGTAATACAGATGTAGCAGCTGGCTTTGATTAAACTACTTGATGTTTATAACCACTCGACCTGCATATGAAGCCCAAAGGAGAGGGAAGCCTCCCCAAGCAACTCTGAACACAAAAGGCAGGGGTCTTACAGCAGAGAGACACTGATTTAGCAAAAGCCATTTCAATGCCTAGTTCTTTAATTAGGAAATTGCTGCCTGCTCATCCATAGCAGCACAGCAGCCATCTCTATACAGAAAGCAATATTTAGAGGCTGATTCATCACTGTATTTGTCATCATTTCTACCTGCTGAGAAGGAAACAGGCCCACTGATAGCAACTAGACAAGAATCCAGGCCTGGCTGCAGCTCCCAGACACAATACTGTGTGCCTCAGAACACCTGAGGGACACAAACCACAATAAGAGGCAGAGAAGTTTCTTCATTTGCAATCAGAAACCCTGATCAACTCAGAGCTTACAACTACATCATACCAGACATTTTTCATCTCCCAGCACACTGAGGGGACTAAACCTTTCAATCATATTCTTACCAGAACCATCCAGATATTCTTTCTCTTTTCAAAGTAATCATAAAGGACAATAATCTACCTTTGTCCTGCATAGGAAGCAAGAAACTGTTAATGATTTCAGCTGGAACGATTCTGTCTTACAATTCCCACTGAAGCAGAAATATATCATAGCATATTGCCAGAATTGCTAATATTCAAGATTCTCAAGCAACTCTACAGACTAGGTCCATGTTCCTATCAGTGATATTCCACACATCACTGTACTTTTGATCAGTAGAACACTGACCATTTACAACTTAAACAATTTTAAAAATAACACATTAACTGGCATGTTCAAGATATCAGTAAAAAGACATTACTACTTTGCATGTTTAAGAGCTGGACCTGGGAGAGATTAAGTAATTTACTCAAAGTCAGAAGAAGCCAGCACCTGAGCTGGAGCTTCAGGTCCACAGCTCCTGTTGCTTTGCTCCAAGAGAGTTTTTTTCCTTGTAACCAGGAGGTGTATGAAATCACTGCTACATGGCTTCAGAAAATTCACTGCTGCCCCATAAATGCCTGAAAGTCCAAATCTTGGAACTAACCCATCACACCCTTGATGATCACAGCTGCCATAGCAAAATGAATAAAGGTCAAATTCATTCCAAGTGCCTGTCAACTTTCCACTGAGCCAGAACTTCAAGCATAAATATTACTCCTTGTGCGTCAAACAAGCCACATTCACATCAATTCAGAAATGCTCTGCAGTACTGAGGCCATGGGGAGCCTGGCCCAAGGAGAGTTTCAGCCTGTCACAAGCTGCAGACAGCACTCAGAAGATGTATCTGTAATACCCAGTGATCTGAAGTGCTTGTCCTCATCAGATGCCTGAGACCCAAGCGGCAGAGTTGAGCTCACCTCATCATCCTTGTACCAGGAGAGGTTCTCCGCTGTCAGGACAAACCAATATTCCTTGGAGCCACCCTTCATGATCCCAATGTTGTTGATGGTGAGCCAGCCTTTCCGGATCACCTGAGGGGGGGGAAGCAGTGAGCATTAACAAGGACAATCATTCCTGGCCTTAGTGACAGAGGAGGGATCCAAGGGCATCCCTACATGCAGAGCAGTATGGAAAGACAAGGAACATGGTGCTCTCTGCTGCTGCCAGAAGAGCCCCCCATTCAACTGGCCAGTGAAGGTCCTTGCCCCAAAAGGGCCAGGAATAGCATAAAAGGAGGCAGGAAGGAACCTGGCAGTGCTGTGCATTATACCCTCTGCCAAGAGGAAAGAGATACAGAAAGAACTACATCAGGAGTGCCTTGGACACTGGCACAACCTACAAGCATCAAATCACAGCAAAACACCCAGAAAAGGCCACACCTAGAGAAAACCAAGACACCAGCACACCTTTCAGCACACTGCAGGTGTGGAGGGCTTCACTCAACTGAGGGTAGGGGGAACTAGTTCAGAACACGGCCAAGTACCCCAGAAAGAACTGAGTTTAGTAAAAGAAGTCACTAAGGATAACAGAACAAAACGGTGCATCTGGAATTAGTACCCTGGATTTCAGCATATCCAGGTATTTGGGCAGTCATATTAATCTAGGGCAAGACAATGTTCCCAGAAGTTTAGTCTGTAAAGAATCCAGGCTATTACTCTCTAGGGGACTCCTATTCACCAAGTGCTAGTTTAGAACTCCACACATGCCATAATCAATGCAGGAATGCATCAGCTTAAAGGCATTAGCTTTTACTATTCCTGCACTATTCACACCCAGAAACATCTGTGTGCATTATTTGTACCTCGTTGTATGGATATGCCTGCTGAAAACTTCCTGGCATTGAAAAACCATGAGCTGCACTGTGTATTAGCAAGTTGCATGGTGTGAGCAACCTACCCAGTTGGCATACCTGGTTAGCTGCCCTGGAGGTACAGGATCATTTAATTGGCAATTTACTTTGTATAGGCAAATGTAGGAGTTTTGGATCTTCATCTCCTGCCCTCAAGCTCGAGCTAGTCCTACTCTCCGTGTGGACAGGAGGGGGCAGTGGAACGAACTACACATCCTTGGATTGCTGCTTTTTATCTCCACCCACTCAAAAGATGTACCTGCAGTTCAGAATTCTTCCTCAACATACTACCTTTCCACCTCGTTTCTGCTTCATCTGTGTCTAATGGCAGCTGCCCTCCTCTCCCCATTCGGCAGCAGAGGGAATAATGTGTTTATGCCCTGGTTTTGCCTTCCCAGATGCAACATTAATGTTCATTAGCACACCCTGCTGAGTGGCCTTCTACTCACCAGGATCTCATCCTGCAAAGGGGAACCATAGCAACAGCAGCAGAGCAGAGAGCAGGAGAGGAGCAAAGAGAGGAGAGATTATTACCAGGAAAGCTGGAGCAGGAGAAGAGAGGCTCAAGAATAAAATAAAATAAATTGGAGGCTGGTACCGTATCTTTTACCCCACGTGTTAACACAAGCAACTCCCATCCCAAAATAAATCTGCTAACAGGAAAGCGAAAGCACTTTTTACAGGTAGATCTGGAGTCTGCCCTTTGCACTCTTCCACGCTCAGCTCTACTGAAAGGGACTGCAGAGGATGGGATTTCCCTACAGCTGCTCCAAAATGTCCGGCTGGCCAGCTCAACCTGCTGAGAACACCTGCCTGCCAACAGTCTGAAACACTCTGCAATGTCATGTCCAGGGAGAGGTGGCCAAACATTCTGTTATGAAGAGGATGGATGTCGGAGTGAATGTTTTTTAAAAAGACATTTGCTTCCATTATCTACAAAGCTGCTTGTAAGGCTTTGTTTCTAAGATCTGCTAGCCAAGATAACCTTGCCATATCCCCAGCAAATCTGGGACAAAGTGTCATTAGTCTCTTTTTTAATTCTGTGTACACTCCTTACAGTTCCTGGAGGATTAAGGGAAGTCCTCCCCTCCACTGCTGTCTTCTCCCATGGGTGTGTTCTGATACATACCCACTGCAACCATGGCCATCATCACCCTCTATCTCCCTGTACAGATATTTATATATTTCCAGTGAAGTTTTTCAGAAAGAGTTCATGAACTCTCGTGAAATCTCTTTTCTGAAAGTAGATACCACTCATGGGAAAGACAAATAAAAAGGACACATCTGTAACAGTTCAGACCTAGTGTTCTGTACCTCTCACCTTGGCAGGAGAGTTGGCACAGTTAGTGAAGGGGCTGAACAGACAGGAATTTACAGAACATTAATTAATAGAGATTTCTACCAGAAAAGCAAGACCAGATCTTGATTATCAAGCTGCCATTGCCCTCCATTGCTGCCAGATGCTCAGTTCTTCCTGACTGCAGGTGGGAGCCTAAACCACTATCCTCCAGTTATAAACAGTTTGATGAGTTAAAAAAAAAGGGCAACACAACAAAACAACTTAGAGCAGTGCTGCATCCAGCCCAGCACTTGTCCACTTGGTAGCTACCAGGTAGCAAACATGTCCTCCTTGCAGCAGTGAAGGAGATGGAACTTGGCCTACCTGGTTACCAGCTGCCTTCTTCTTGCTCATCTGGCTGCTCCTCTGCTGAGCACTGAAAACAACACCAGAGACATTCAAAACTTCTAAGGCTCTTCTTGATCACCTAAATCCTCCTCCCTTTGGCTAGCTGCTGCAGTGAGTTGGTGTCCCCCACCACTGTCTCCCAAGCCTTAATAACCCCATCTTCTGCCATCTGCTCTCTCAGCCTGGACTACTCATCTTCTCACTCCCACATGAACCTCATTTGGGTCACTAACCCTCCACAGCTGCTGGGTTTTTTTGTTCTGACACAAACCTCATACTGTAACACCCCCTTTCATGCATCTCTATTCTCCCCCCAGCCTTGCAATCCAGAGCCACTGAAAAAAACAAGCAATACTGAGAGCTGCACCATTCTTGGGACAATAGCATCTGCACCAGGGTCCCTGCATCCCATTTACTGGAGCAGCTACAGGACAGAGCCACAGGAGCACATGTGGAGAAGAGCAGGCAATAGGAGGTGGGTGCTTACTTGGCAAAGCCAATGAAGTCCTCATGGTTTGTGTTCATGTAAGCCAGCTCAATGTCTATTAGAAGCATGACCTGCCAAACAGAGGCACAGAGCAAGAGGTTAGTGACTGACCCTGCTAAAAGGGACACAAGAGCCCTGGACATTGTTCATCCCATCCCCTCTGCAGCCAGACCATCCCTTGGCTCAGGCCTGACTCAGACATCTTGAAAAGGTGCCCCCCACCCAATTTCCCCCTGACACACACTCCTGATCCCCACCTGATCCTTGGTCCTGCCTTCCCTCTCACGGATGTGGGTGGTGACAATCCTCTCCATCTCCTCACGCAGATGAGGGTACTGGCTGAGCTGCAGGAGAGAGGAAACACGTGCACATGGGAAAGGGAGGTAAAAAGGGGGCTGCAGCCCCCCACATGTACACATGCACACATACACCTTGCTACCAGATATTCTCAAGGGAAGTTCTAGAAAGCTGGACTTGCAGACAGATTGTTCCAAGTTCCTGGAGGTCTGTTGCAGGCAAAGTTAATTTTGGCTTGCTCTGGGCTTTAGAGAAAAGCCCTTTTCAGTCTTGCAGAAACCTTTCTGTCTCACCAGAGACCTATTCCAAACTCACCACATTCTTCCCATCATGAGGCTTTTGGCAAACCCCAGATGTAAGTGCACTGCTCCTTGCTTGTTGGGTTTTTCCCATTTAAGTGAGTAGTTTCTCAAGATGTGCAGCCTCTCACTGTAGTAGGCTAAGCAGGTGAATGGCCTGTTCTTACAACCTGTTAAGTCCTCTAGGAAGTGAAGTGGATTTCAGTCCCTGTTTGCTGAGGGACTAAGTGAAAGCATCTGTCTCTTTCCAGCATCTGTGAGCAGAGACAGAGGATCTGACCAGCTCAAGGGTTCATGTCTCCAAGAAACACCATGCTCTGGGCATCCAGCTGCTTCTACCTGTTCTCCACTGTGCTGGGACAGGATTACATAGCTGAGATCTATGTTCACATTGCATCTCCAGTACATTTTCTGCCACATTACTGAGGAGTGAATCCCTTCCTGCTCACACTGAGAAGTAGAAGGACTCTGGTAGCTGTGACTCAAGACAAAATTATCTACAGAAATAATACCTGAGTTACACTTTTAGAATCAGCTCCTTTGAAATCTTTTGGGTTTCACACAGCACTTTCCTTCTTGCCTAGAGTCATAAACCTTTAGTGACTCCTACAGCAGCAACTGTTGCATCTCAGGTCAAGCCTAACACAGTCAAATGAAATTAATCCTCTAGATCCAGAATCCAGCCCTTTCCTCCCTATCTCACCTATCCCCTGTGAAACTATTTTTCCTGCTTTGTTTTTTTTTATAATATTACCTTCAATTTGACTATGATGTCAAACAGTATTTCCCAATATCAGTCTTTTAGACCTGTTCAATTAGGTGTATAAAAGAAAATCCCATTTGCCCAAGACATGTACTGCATTTGTTTTGTTCCTCCAGTTTAAGAATGCTTCTTCTTAAACTGGTTTGTCCTTTTGTTTTGTATACATAGTTATGCTACAAGGAACAGTCTCAAAATGTGCAGCATCACTTCTGGAAGCCAGATCCCACACTAACCACCACCAATATTCCTAACATCTGCCAACAAATAGTTTCAAACCCTTTGAGCCCCCTTGCAGTTAAGCAAGCTGCAATAGCCTAGAATTGGAATTTGGACTGGATTTGACACTATTTTTAAATGTGTGGTTTGTTTTTCAAAGCCACAGAGGCAGGAAAAAAGTGGAATTAGCGTTCTCCAGTACCACCTAGTCTTGAAAGCAAAAAACTGTGTGTTCTCCATGATCTTTTGGTTCAGGCAGCTGGTTGCTTCAGAGACAGGGAAAGCTTCCTGTTTCCTTTGGGGTATTGGCAAAGGATAGATGGGCAAGTTTGTCAAACAGAAAAACAGGAAGTTGGAAAATCTTTAAGCAAGTCTCAGCTTCTTTGCTTCAAATTAAAAAAAAACAAAAACAAACAACACAGTCAAACAAAAACCACATGAAACCTCCTCCCACCATCCCAGTCCCAACCAGTTCAAATGCACAAAAAGTGCAAAACAAGTAGTGGTTTATTCAGAACCCAGCTCGTCCAGCAACATCCATGTGCAAAAATAAATTGGCAGCATTGGTCCCCATGCAGGAGCCTCTGACCCCAAGCATGCACAGGAGCAGCACGGGTGGGCAAGGAAAGAGGATAAACAAGCCACAGGATGTCACACCACCAAGGAACATGCAACAGGGTATAGAGGGGCAAGGAGTTATCACCAGCAGGACAAACAGCACCCAGAAATGCCATGACTCTGAAAGACAGGAGAGCAGGCGACCCTTCAAGGGGTAAAGTCTGTCAGCCTGGGATCATGTCCCAGCTCAGTGGGGTTTCGATCCTGTTTTAGCATCATTTTCCTGTTCAATCAAAATACAAGCTTCCAGTCCTCTTTGAGAACCAATTTGTCCCAATGCTCCTTAGTTCCCCTCTTTGCAGATTCTATGAGTCCTTGCCAGCACACCAGAGATCAACCTTCAGCTGAAGGGTTGCTGACTTGCAAGACTTTCCTGCACTTGTGAGACACTGCAGTGCAGTCTGGCACAGAAGGCTCCTGCTTTTGGAAAAACACTAGCTAGAACATTACCCTCCAAAATGTAAGGGAGCATGCTTATACCAGCTTTCTGTTGCTTTTGGAACTCCTCTCCAATAGCAAGAAGCTCAGAATCAAGCCAGTCACAGGACAGCTGTTAATAGCCATCTTCTTCAGCCCTCAACTTTGTCTAATAGTCAAGAAATAGTCAACTTTTCATACAGGAAAACTGTACTGTGAACACAGATGGGTTTGTCACCTTCTGTGTTCTTTGATAGTCTCATAATATTCAATCTACACAGCTTTATCAAGTGTACATACAATGATTTCTTCACCATCTGGGGTGAAATGAAATAATTGTGAGAGAACATAAACAGTAACACACAACAGTTCAGGACAGCAACAAACCAAGGCTACAGGACTGTTAAGCTAATTCAAGAGGTGTTAGCCCAAGAAGCCTTCCTTTCCAGAAACCTTGCAGGACTTCTGGTGAATTTAAAGGTTTTTTTCATCTTTTCAGATGCAGCATCAGTCCACAACACGGCAGGCTGGGTATTACCTTACAATTAGCATCAGTCCTAAAGTAGCCTTTTCCAGATGCTTCCCCTAATAGCACATGCTCTTGTCCATGTCAAGCAGTTAGAGCTATAACATGCAAAATAAATATTGCAAATTAACTAATGTCCCTGTGCTGTTACTACCTTATGCCATCAGAACCCATCTCAGTCCAGCTGCAATCCTTAAGTGGCCTTTTCTTTCTTTCTACTCTTTCAGAGGGAGGTACAGGCAAGATTAACCTTCTCACTACATGCAGACATTTGACTTAAAACATTACTAAAGTCGTCCCTTTTTTCTTCCAGTACTATTGCTATGTATTTTCATTCAGGCAGTTATTTTACATCTAACATCTGCCTCCCTGGCCTCTCTGCCTTTAACCACAGCCATTAGTCTCCCACAGTGTCACTATCACCTTCCTTACAGGATCACCCAGGTTGCATCACCTTGGAATACCCTCACAGGGTCATGCATCACATCATGGATTTAAAAATCCACAGAGCAAGTGGGTATCCAGCCACTCTAATGACATGGTCCAATAGAGAAACTAGAATTCAACACCCTTGGGGTTTTTCTCATCATCCTTCTCTCTCTCCCCACCCAGAGCAGACATCACTAGCTGGATACAGAACACAGTGCAAGTAATCACACCCATCAAAATATAAAACCCACATTAGAAATAGGCTGGGAAAGAGTTCTCTGCCTCATCACATCAGACCCCACAATATGGCAACAGCAGGACTCCTCAAGAAATCGACTGGGCAGAGCTTGGAGCATGTCAATGACATGTCCTTACAAAGGTGGCAATGAGCTCTGCATTCCTGAGTGAGCCAGATCTTATTAACTCATCTCTTGCCCTCACTCTGAACTCACATCAATTCTTATCTTCCCTTCCTTCCCAATCTAGAGCTCACCAAAAGGCTAGTGAGTCTGGCTGTAACCCTGGAAGAAGGAAACTGTAATTTCCAAGTCCTAAAATAGCCCATGAAACAGTCCTTTCCAACTCAGTTTCCAGAACACAGTTCTGTTGTGCCACATGTTTCTGGCCCCTCGCTGGTAAGTTTAACACCAATTGCCACATCTGCCTTTTTTTTAAAGGAGGCATGTGGTGCCCTCTCCTGGAGGGAACCAGCCCAGGAATCAAAGCCACTCCTGCCCCAGCCTCCAAGAAGTATTTGACACCTTCCCTGTCACTCTCCACCTGCTGCTGCCCTCAGGCTTCACCTCCTGCGGTTCACAGCAAGCAAAGAAAAGCATCACACTGAGCACACCCTGAGCGTAGTCCATGGAGTGAGATATCAGCAGGAGAATGATGCAGAGGGTGTAATGCCTGGAAAAGCTTTTCTCAAAGCCTTTTGGAGCTCTGGATGTCTCTTGCAGAACATCTTGCACCTCAAACTTTTTAATCAGCTGCTGTTTTGTAGATGCCATGGCTCAATATGCACTGCAGACCACTCATACTGTGGGAGGTCTTTTTCTGGCTTTTTATCTTTTTCTAGTTTACCTGGATTTAGGGGGAGGGTCCCAGAAATAACAACTAAGAAGTTCCAAATGTGCAGGCAATGGCACAGCAAACTGGTCTCACAAAGGGTCTGATCCACACTGAGCCAGACAGGAAAAGGTTATGCCAGAGTAACCCACTGGGTCCCAGCTCACTGCTCAGCTGAAGAGCCCATCAGTTGTCACCCACTCACCCTGGCCTGCCTTTAAACCACTCCTGTACCTGCAGGTTGCTGCTCTCCTCTAGATGCATTGTTGTATCAATTTTCTCTCTCTAGATTTGAAGCTCCTGGGGTGGGTGTGTGTGTGTGGAGAAACAGCATGGAAGTATGTGGGAAAGGGATGGGCATTGACCTTTCTTCGATGTTTTGTTTCTTTACCTTTTCGCTACACTTTCTGATGGTGGATGTGAGCTCACTCACTACCATATCCACACACTTCAGACTTGGCTCCTTCAACTTCTGCACCTGCTTTTTCACTATGGCTTCAAAAGCGAGGTCAGGCGTGAAGAGACCCGTTCTGCATGGCAGGGGAAGGGTGGGAGGAAGCAACGAGGAAGAAGAAAGCAAAGCAGAGAAAGAGCAGGAAGGAGGAAGAAAGAAGGAAGGAAGAGGGAGAAGAGAGAAAACACAAGGCAAAATGAGAAGTGAGATTTTGGTTCATTCCATTAGTTTACTGAACCAGGTGAGCATTGCTGTGGGGCCTGTGCACTGCCAAGTATCAGGAGAGTCTACAAGCAAATGGAAGTGTCAAAGGGGGAATGAGGTAGGAGCAGCTGGGCCAGTGAAATGGTGAGCTGTCAAGAGCAAGATGAATGAATGGAGCCCCCAGGGATCAAGTGATCACTTCCTGAAGGAAAGCTGCTTTGGATTTCAAGACAAAACTTCTTGCCAGTGAGCCACTGCCTCTTTTTCTGGAGGTCCACCATTTCTCATATCTCTCATTTCCCTTTCCTTCCCACCATAGTTATCTCCCCTTCCAAGTTCTCCTTATTCCAGCTGCAGGAAGCCTGAACAGGAGCCAGGCTAAGACCTGCAGAGGTCTGTCACTTTTATCTTGTTTTGGCAGAACTGAACTGATGTCTCTGTTTCAGGGATTCAGGCAAACGACTCCACTTACAGAACATGTTTCATCTCACCTGCCTTCCCTGCAACATCAGCTCCCTCAGTAAGAATAGATGTACCCAGAATTTAGGAAAATGCAAATGTGCTGCAGGACATCCACAGCTATACAAAGCATCCATTATACCTGCAGCATCAGACCCAGCATAGGCCTGCTGTGATTTATAAGGAACTATTAATTTCCACTGATGTTTTGTGGTCGGCGTTCTCTGGCTCCACTCGGGAAGAACAGAAGGTCCACAGAAACTAAAGTTATTAAAATATAGCCAAGATCAATCCAATTCAAGACTACTGCACACAAAAAAGCAAAAAAGTTTTTCAGCACTTCTTTTAACACTTCAGAGCTTCTACTGGATGCTCTTTGTTACACAACCTGAGTTACTTGTCTTACCACAGGCCATTACTGCTTTGCCAGTGCTTTCAGGGAATAACATCCCCTTGGCATGGGAAGGGGATGTTGCTTTTCTAAAGCTGCAGTTTATAACCACACCTGGGGTGCCTGCAGCTAACAACAAATCCTGGGATGGCTATAAATAACCACCACTTCATGTAAATCAGGTATTTACTCCTTCACCTCATCTCTCACATCTCTCTGGATAACACCTGCAAGTCCCCAAGCAACACCAGTATTAAAACACCCTTCAACACATATTAGGGGATGTACAACCATGCTGCCTTTTAAGCAGCAAAGAGCTGGAATATGTTACAGGATTTGGATTCACCCAAGAGTCTCTTTCCAGGTGCCAACAATGCCCCTTTTGAGCAAAGCAAGAGCATTTCCAGAGCTCAGTTCACATCCTCTGACCCAGCAGAGGCTTCCTACTAATCCAGTTGCCCAGCTAAGCTCAAGTTATGCTCTTTCCTCCATCAGACTTCAGGGGAAGTCTGATTTTTTTTTTAAAATTAGTCCCTTACAATATCTGAGTGTCACCTGAATGACAGTATTTTGTTTCTTCATATACAAAACTGTAACCATGGCTACTAGAGCACACACAGAGCAACTAGAACTGAAGTCAACCGTGAACACCTTAGCAGCAGGATCCAAGCTGAAATGGAATCCTTTATTTCTGAATCTGTGACGTTTCTCCTCCATCCATGTGGCCTCTTCTCCTCCCATATTTCCCACCCTGTTGTACCCACCACCAGATCACTTGAGGAACTGCTGCCTTCAGAACAGAGGGTTTACTCTAAAATTGTCAGTAAAAAGAGGAATGAAAAAGAAACAATGAAGTAAGAAACAGGAATTGAAGGAAAGGATGCAATGAGAAAGAATCAATGGGCAGTTTTGAATAGCAACTGATGGATGGAGAACAAATCAAAAGAAGCTTCAGAGGGCATGAAAAAGGAGGGCCCTTCTGATCCAGTTAGCAGGTGACTCAGGATACTTGGCAGCCCGAGGGCCTGTGCTTACCTGTCAACAGGCTCTAATGGCAATTTTCTGGGTGCTTCCCACAGTCACACACCCCAAGAGAGGACAGCAGGACAGAAAAAGGAAGCTCCTCCAGCACTCTAGAAACCTGAGCAACCTCTCACTGCAGCCAGTTTGCTCTCCCAGTCTGTCCTGGGGGGCAAAGCATGTGTCTGCACACCTGAGCCCTTCTGCAGAGGCTCTTGGCCCTAAGGACCAGGCACTTGTGCAAGGATGGCAAGTGTCACCACTCGGGCACCTGTCCCCACCCTTGCTGAGAGGGGTCAGACTCTGTGGGAACCTCCTGCAGTGCCCATTTACCTGCACCTGAATTACCTGGCGATTCCAGTCTCCAGTGCCCACCTAATCCTATCTGAGGTGCCTTTTCACCAGCACCCAGCCCTGCCTGAAGCAGCAAGTCATGGCTGAGAAGAATGGCACAAGTCATCTTATCTTGCTATCTTCCAACCCCACCCTCAAACACAAAAGCTGCCATATCCAAAGGGCAGAATGAAGGCAAGTTCCCATCTCTGACCACAAAAAACACCAGTATAGATCCCAAAGGGCAAAGCCCAATGCCCTCTCTCTTGAGAGAGAACACAGATGGACCCCAGAGGATGATGAACATTTCTAACTTGCTTCTTCTCAGCCATGTGCTGCTATTCCAGATCAGGATATGGACCAAACCAGCCAGAAACCAAGCCAAACACCAGAGGAACGTTTCTTTGAGACGCAATCCACAGCTGTAAGTGCTGCAGCTCTAAATTTCAGCCCCATACAGCCCCCAAGGGCAACTCTGGGACTAATCCTCTCACAAAAACAGAAGGCATAAAATTTAAATATCAGTCTCCAGCTTGGAAAATAAACCCAGATAATAAACTTAAAGAAAAATGTAGCCATAGATAAATGCCCTTGGTTTTCAAAGGAACCAGGAGTCATGGCACAGACGAAGGGGTGACCAGGACATCTCCAGCATGCCTCAGCTGTAAAAGATTCAGGGAGCAGGGCCATAGCACACATCCCACAGTGGTTCCTTTCTGTTTGGCTTGTTGGCTGGATCGCTCCAGGCTGGCTCTGCTCAGGTCTAGTCATGCTGAGGAGGTGGTGAAAACACCAAGTGTGGCTGCAGGCAAGTCCCTGCCCAGGTCACGATGCTGCGCCGCAGCCAGCGAGCAGGTGGAAGGTGCCAACTCCATGCTGCCTCTGGTTACCTTCTTGGTGCACTGTCTAACAGTATTGATTAACTCCGAAATGACCATGTCCACGCATTTCAGGCAAGGTTCTTTAATCTTCTTCACCTGCTTTTTCACAATGGTCTCAAAGGCCATGTCAGGTGTGAAGAGACCGGTTCTAAACACCCAGGGTGGGGACAAGACAAGGCAGGAGGGGGAGAAGGGGCAAGGAGAATGTCACAGCATTACACACACATCTCGGAGCAGGCACCGCCATCACCAAAACCCGGGACATTTGGGCTGGGAAGTGTCACATCCCCAGGACAAGCCCTGACTGAAGTTCATGAAAAATGAGGGATGCTTGGTACTTGCACGGAAGGAGGTGCTGAGGGCAAAATGGATCTTAGCTGGATAGCCATAGCCAGGTCACCATTTCACCTCAGCCTAAGGGTGGCAGGGGCTGAACCCTCCATAGTGTATTTGACCTCAGAGTTGTGCAGCATACGAGGCCTCCTCTGAAGGATTTTCTTAAGCATTAGGACACTGGCACATCTGATACCCTTTATCAAGTTCAGCTGGTGACTGACCAAGAGAAAGGAATGAAAATCAATGTAGGTCAGGGTTTGTTCACATCTCTGTGTGCAGAAGGGCTCCAACAGGCACCTTCCCAAGAGCAGCACAACTCGGGGTCTCAGGGCTGGCAACTCACCTTCACACTGAACTATGTGGGGCCAGTGGGACTCGGGTGATGGGCATGCCAGTGCTCCCTCAGATCTCTAGGGGAGGAGGGGCTCTGTACCAACACTTGTTTTAAATAACTAACTGCTGGTTATTCTGAAAAATCAACGTTTTAGTTTTAACTAAACAAAGCAGTAGTATGGGGTTGTATCCCTCTTCCTACCCTTTCAAATGTAAAGGCCCAAGAAGGATGGAAAAGATGGCAAGTCACCCAGGCTTTTACCTTATAGGCTTCTGTGACTCCCACATGGGAAAAGAAAGCAAACTCACTTGAATGATTGCTCCTATTCCCAGATTCAAGCCAGAGGTTTTCCCTCCCTTTGGCTGACCTACCGTACCTCTGAAGTCTTCAACTCCATTTGGAAGGTCTAGAAATATTTACAAGGCTTTTCAGCCAGAGCTCTGCCTAGTGTGTGATACGTGCCTGATACCGTGGATGTTCTTGATGGCGTAGCTGATCTCCCGCCGCAGCTCCTTCTCATCAAACTCCATCTGCACCAGGAGAGAACCCCATCAGAAACCTTCTGACACTGATCTGCACAGCAGGACACAGGAGCAGACTTTGCAGAGAAGAGGTCCCATGCCAGCATGACCATGTGACACATGAGGTATTAGCCAAGTGTTGGATACAGAGTCCAGTCACAAAACTGCTGTGGCCAAAGCAGGACACCCTGGACACAAATGAACAGCTAAGGGCCTCCATTTACAGATGCCCCAGCTGCTCTTAAGGAGCTTCTTTGAGATAAAGCACTAGGACTGAAGTGTGAGATGGCTTTCTAAAGCAAATTGGTTTGCCTCACAACATTTAGCATGAGATCTTGGCAGCTGCTTTTTCAGTGAACACCAAAAATGGATAAAATATTTTGTGTGAATTGTAAATCTAACACAGGGAAGGCTATTTATTTCACTAGAAAGGCCTCATCTTATTCAAATGTGGAAAAAAAAAAGGAAGTAGGATGCAAAAAATACTGAAGTAAAAAGATCTGGCTCTCAAGTTTGTTCCAACTGACATTAAAAAAAAAGAGTTTCAGTATCCCTCCTGATCAGGTAAGTGTACTTCACCATCCAAGAAACTGGATTGTCTTTCAGTAAGAATTCTCTTCCACTGTTAAGAGGGGAGCACAGCTTCTACACCATTCCCAGCTCTAGGCCATTGACAGAGGACAGACAGAGGTAATTCCAGGTATACCTACAATTCTTTTTCCTGCTTCTTAGGTATCTATGAGTCCAACTTTAGATGTAATCTCTGGTGTTCAGGATCAAGGAAGTATGAGTTTCAGAACCATTCCTTCTACATGAAATTCAGTCATAGTAGCTTTAACATATCCTATCTGTGAGGGCATTCAGTCATTGATTTACCACTGGTTCTGTTAAAGTGATTTGTCACACTCAATTTAGCATTTAGGAATCAAGTCCAAAAAATACTGCCATTTAGCTCAGAGAAAGTTAAGCTCTTTCACAAGAACAGGAACAGAAGGGAAATTCAGCACTATGGGAAGGTTGCAATAGAGGAGACAATGAGTGATAAAAGGTGATAAAAGGGAAAATGATGAAACAAAGCAGCTGAAGAGAAAGTCTGCTGATGAAAAGATAGCAAGAGGGGTAAGGAGACAGACAGAAGTAGTAACATACAACAGGAAACAAAAAGTGTATCTCAGCAGCATGGGGAAGCAGTACCTTCACCAGCTCAAAGGGGAAGCGCTCATGGAAGATGCGGTTGATCCGAGCTCCTCCCGACAGCTCATAGGTGTCAATCTGGTCTCCAGAGCCTTCAATACGTTTCTCAAAGTCCACAGCAAACTGCTGGACCATCCTGCAAGAAAACCAAGAGCATGAAGTCGAACTCACTGCTGAGCAGTCCTTTCCAGGGAGGGACACTGAGGCCACTTACTGAAGCAGAGCTTTGGTCTTGCGCGCAGGGTCGTCGGGGCGAAAGTTCTTGTACTCCTCCACCTCCTTCTCAATGGAGAGCAGCTGGCTCTGCAGCTTGTTCCGCAGCCCTGGCAGCGTGTCACGGATGTGGTTGGTCAATTGCTGCACAAGAAGAAGGTTTAAGATGACAATAAACCTCTGGGAAGAGTTTGCTGCCTCCACACTACAGAAAAGATGAAAGCTCCTCTCTCTCTGTGTTCAATTCTCCTGTGTGGTCCTAACAAAATGTCCATCCCAGGACAAATACCAGTTATGAGCTGAAGGTATTCCCCCTCCCCAGCTCCTGTCTATCACCCCTCTCTACTCCTGACTTTCAGTTTACCTTCTAGTCTGGTGCAAAACTCCCCTCCACACAAACCAAACTGATTAAAATCCAAAAATAAACTTCACATATAAGAATTAGCATTTGGTTTTTACATGAGGGTTAAGGCCATTCTGCCTTCAGATTAGCACACCACTGACACCCAATGCAGTGGTAAAGCCTTTTTTCCAAATAAAATGGTGAAAAGGCAAGGTGGAAGGAGCCAAAACCACTCATGAGGCTCTAATAAGAGGCTTTCCACAAAGCCCAGTTTTGTGGGAAACTCCAGTTTAAAGATGAATATTTGAATAAGGAGAAATAGGAAAGAGACTCTTCACTTCAGAGAGTACTTCAAGGGAGTAGAGAGGGAAGCAACAGTAAATTGCTGCTGTATGAATGTATGCTATAGATAGCCCCAATAGATGGGAAATTGTTATTAGTATCAGTTATCACATAAATAGGTTTATGTGATACTGATATATCTGATATTTAACGTATCTGTTACGTACAAAGACCACTAGAATTTAGAAGGTACCTTTTAACTTAGCCAGAAAGACCTTGCATCTTGATAGTGTATATATCACAAATCAACTACTGAATTTGAAAGTGAAAGGATAAATCAGTGCTCTGCCTTTGGTGTGCAAGTTCCATTATAGGCCTCAGTGTGTCTCACAGCCAGTGACACCATGGGCAGCAGTTCCTGACTGGACAGTACCTGGTTCAGTACTTTCTGCAGGAAGGGGGTTCCCATGCGATCAGCCATGTGTCTGTAGGCTGGGTGGGAGAGAAAAAACTTTCTCTCTGCAGCCAGAGCTGCCTGAATGTCCTTCTTGCCATCTATGTCCTTCTGACTTCTGTTGACCACACCAATGTAACCTGTGAGAGTGGGATTAGAGACCAGATGGTTGCAAGGATGTAAATAAAATTCAGACTTGAGAAGGAAGTTACTCAGTCAGCAGCATTACAAAAGGGGGATTCTAGTGGTAACACATTGTTAGGGGCAACTGGAAGAGTTTAAAATTAGAATTTCCTTGAATGGCCCAGGTTCTGGTATTTTGGTATGCAGGACAAAAATGAGTATGGAACAGAGAATTAGCTTATTTATTACTGTTCCCCTAACACAAAGCACACTCCAGTCCCAATTATTTCAGACTCTTCTTTCATGAGTCCTTAGCACAGCTACTTTTGCCATGGCCACAGCAAGTATCACAGCCCAGAATTATTTAATCTCTTTACTATAGCAGCAAGGAGAGTGTTTTAGACATCTTTCACAATTTGCTTTAATGAAAGGAAGAAAGAGAAAGTAAAAATAAGAGCATAAGGCTGTGTTTCTGCTAGGACTACATATCAAGGTATAAATACCTATAAAGTTTCTGTTAATAGCATGACTGAGCCCTGTTCCCCAACTTTTCTCACTTCTAGGTTGGAACAGAGATGGCTTAACCACAAGTAAGAGATGTTACAGGAAGGGGATGCACCAGAGGAAGAGGATGAGGCCAGGACACCTCACACAGGGAAAACAGAGGAAAGAGATCATGTGAGGAAACATACCCCTACGGAGGGGAAGCAATTTGTTTTCTAATACATCTCGTGCATCAGTTCCTTCATCCATAAGATCCAGCTTGGTGATGACCCCAATGGTGCGTTGGCCTATGGAAAAAAAACCACAAACACACTTGATCAGCAAATGACTCATGTATTATTTTCCCTTGTTCACAGAGCTTACAGATTGCCCAGTCTAGCTACCCAAGGGCTTTTAAAGTCACACATTACAGTTCCCATCATGTACAAGAGGCCACAAGAGCAAAACAGACAAAAATCAAAATCAGTTCTCAGTTGTATCTTGCTGAATGCATGTGCTGTGCCACAGTAGAAAAGGATTTTAGTGCATGTTTTCCTAATTCTTTCTAGGCCAAATGCAAATGATTAAAGGATAGGAACTCTTCAGAAATGGGGCTTAGACAAACGAAGAAAAGGGGAGTAACAAAATTTCTACTACAGCAACTATTAACACTCACTAATACCTCTCAGAAGAATGTGTGTTGGTGAAGATACATCCCAAGACAACAGACACGAGCCACAGCTACTGGGCTAATCACAACCAAATGAAAATCAGGCCACTGTCTAGTAATGCCGGGGTAAATTAAGAGACATTTACCTTGAGGATCCACCTCCTTTGCAATCTTCAGGGCATCTGAATTGGCCAGATCAGAGTTGGCTGGGGATACTGCCAAGATGAGGCAGTTCTCTTTGGTGACAAACTGCATGAGCATGTCTCGGATCTGGAACTCGATGTCAGGGGGCTGATCCCCAACAGGGACCTTTGTCATCCCCGGCAGATCCACCAAGGTCAGGTTCAGGACTAGACAAAGGACACAAGAGTCAGCACAAGAGATTGTTAAGGACAGAATGTTCTGGTCTTTAGGTACCATCTGCAGTTAAAGTGACTCCAATTTATCACAGGGGTAGGAGATGCCCACACAAAAGCACACAAAGCTTTCTACTCCCTTCTTGTTACAGGTCAGTAAGAACTAGTTGCAGGTTGTTTCTACTGTGATTGTCAAAGATCTCATCACCCTTTTCTTTTAAACCACTTGTTTTCATACTGATCAGGAAAATTGTGCCCTCCAAGTCCTTCTATATATGCTACACTGAACAGGAAGGGACAACAGTACTTTGTTTTCAGCTCACAATGGACTGCAGAGCCCTCTAGAAGAGTTGGTCTCTCTGCATTAGGACTCACCATGGGGAGAGTAGACTCGGAGATTGATGGGCACAGGGGAAATCCCTTTGTTGGAGCCAGTAACACGATCTGTTTCAGCCTCAATCTCCAAACGGACCTCCTCAAAATCGGTGAATTTCTTTCCTTTGCAGTGTAGGAACTCGCCATATTCTATTTAGATAGAAAGAGTCAGAAATAGTCACTGAAATCAGAGAAACACCCAGAAGTGTGATGAAAGCATCACATCCTGAAACACAACACAACAACACACAACTGAAGGGATGAAGTCTGGCAAGGGCCTCTCCCAACAGAGTTTGCAGGTTGGAACAGTAGTTACTGCAGTCACATTTATGTGGTCAACATCTGAGATAATTCAATTGAGCTCAGCATCTTCACTCCTTTATTTCACTACATTTTCATCAGGGTCATGTGGCTTTTAGATCTTACCCACTCATGAGAATCACAGCTGCATAGGCAAAGGAAAATTATGATGTGTGTGTGTGGAGCCTTGACTAATGAATTAAAACAAACAAAAAAAAATTAAGAAGCATTTTGCTTCTGAAAAGTTAACACATTATATGTTAAAACAGGCAAAAAGGCTGCAGGTCATTTTTCCTCGGGAAAATTCTTATTTATTTTCTCCAGTGATCAAATAACACTTCCTGACCAAGACAGCAATCCAGCTGGACACACGGGGGAAGGGAGCTCACATACCTGTGCTGGCATTTACCAGCTGAAGGACCAGTGGGCGCCTGGTTACGATGCCAGATCCACGTGGCAGAAAGTCCCTGAAATGAAACAGGAAGTTTTGGATGAGTGAGTGATTGTTTCCTTCCCTTTTCACAGCCTTTCTGCTTCTGTAAGTGTACATGGATTCTAGGAGGGAATCCAAGCTATGAGCACAAAAAAGTTTAAGGCACAACAAAAGTTTAAACACAAAGTTAAGAAGGGCAAGAGCTTGTTCTGAAGTAATTTATTACACAGCACAGTCCCTCTAATCATGTCTGTGACAGTACAAGCTGAAGTTCCCAGTTAACTAACAAGCCCATTTAATACAGCTGTCTGTACTTTGGGGAAAAAATAACCTTTCATCTTTCAGAAAGAAAAGTTGACACAGAGCCGAAGAACTAGCATGCCTCCTTTTGGCAAAAACAATTACACAAATTCACTCACACCCTGCACTTGGGGCTTGAGAAGACACCACACTGTCCCAGTGTGCAAACACCACGTGATACAACTGAGAAAATAACCAGCAAACAAAGGCTTGTCTCCACACAGGGTCTCTCCTGGCTATAACTACTCAAGATATAGGTATTGCCAAGGCAAAAGCAGCATTTTCTTTCTGTATTTACAAGAATCCCAAATTTCTGTGTACTTCAAGTAATTTCAAGGGAAAGCAGCCTTACACTAACATTCTCCAAATGCTGACTTAGCAGCCACAGCCCACCAGTTCTTCTTTGCTTTTCCTTTTTTTTCCAATCCAAAGCTAGGCGTGCTCACTGTATCTGCTGATGACCTTGCTAGTTTGTGGCCTGGTTCTCTAGTATTTGGCTGTTCATGTGGCTCTTCCAAAGCCACTGAGCAGTTCTGAAAATACAATCAATTGCTTCCTCGCCTACTGGGAGAAGCATCACTTCAAAATATGTTTCCTACAGCATGAACATAGTTTTCTCTGTTAAAAGAAGCCCTGCCTACACTGGCAGGGTTCTGGCAGACAATCCTCCTTCCCTTCATAACTGTGGCAAGGAATTATTTTGCTGATTCAGGAGTAACTATTGACTCTGCTGAATGAGAAATCCAGGGCTCTCCACTTTGAGGTCTTCCTCTTACTCCTGCATGAACTTAAGACTGACAAAGTCCATGAAGATGACAAATGAGTTTTCATTTCAACAAATCAGACAAGGCCTTGAGCAGCTCTGTCTCAGCTCCTGGTTTGGCCACTCATTTCCTGTGTAACCCTTTGCAAGTTATTCTGCTTCTGTGTATTTCCATTTTCTCAGCTATGAAAGTAATTCTCCATCTGTAGCAATGTCAGAATAACTTCATAATATCAAAAACTGGAGACCAAGTTCAAGTCAAATGAGTGTAAGGAGGCACTGTACATCCTCTAGCACCTCAAATAAAAATATCACCTCTTAATTACTTAGGCAGGAGTAAGGGAACCTCTGGTACAACTCCACCAGTTAAAATTAGACTGAAACTCATTCTCATATTTTAGACTTTCCAGAAGTATAAAGAGTTAAGTGAGGATTGCCTTTCATTTGATTTTCAAATAATACAGCTCTAGTTTTTCCATTCCAGTGGGATTAACCCTGGAATCTTTGAGAAATTGCATCATTCCAACATGCTGTCTCAGCTCCATTCCTATATATGCCTGTGGTCAATATGTTGAAAAGTCCTATCCTTGTGTCAGCTGTTAGCATAACAAATCCATTTGAGCTCCTCTGAATTATTTTGAACTTATACCTGAGAAAAAGGAATCCTGTTACTACAGATTCCCTTTCCAGCACACCAAGACAGTCCTCTAGTTATTGGTTTCCAACTTGCAGCATCAAATCTTGCTTTACTGTAGAAAAAGGACCACTTGCATTTATAAGCATGAAATCACTAGGAAGCAAGATCCTACTCATACTGCACTATGCTTTCCTGCATCTTTCTGCTTTGGCTAAAATCCCGATTTCTCTGCTGTCCTTATTATAGCTACTAAGAAAAAGAATCTCAACACAAAGATAGACAGAAAACCTATGCCAGTGGGTTCCAGCATTATTTTTAAAAGATTAAATTTGTTTGTTAACTCAAGTAGCTCCCAGGCTATTCCAAGAAAAAATCACCAAGTCCTCTAGAGGACAAAAAAACAAATCCATAAGCCAAACTCTGTCACCTAAACAAATAATCTTTAGTGCTGCTCTAGTTCTGAGTGGAAATACATGCAAATCCCTAATATCAGGAAATGAATGTGTGTTTTTACCCACAAACTATTGGGAGGTATATGCAGTTCAACTTCCAAATCTTCTCTACTCTTGACTCCTATCAGGAGTTGCAGCCAAGAAGCTTTATTTAAAAAACCCTACAATTGATGCAGTGTCATCCTATGGTATCCATGTTATTTCCTATTCTTCATTTACTTTCTCTCTACAGTCTGTTGGTAAAACCCCTTCCTCCTCCTTCTCCAGCTAAGCCTTTCAAATCATAGAAACTAAAGAGCAGGGATTAGTAAATTCTGGGGGGAGCTGGCTGAGTGCCGAGGAGCAGGAGGAGTGGAGAGCCCTGCCAGCCCTCTTGCAGGGGGCACAAACTGCAAATAAACTACAACCACAGAGCACGTGTGGCACAGACAACATGCCCAGTACAGTCTGAGTTCACTTCAGAGCCTGAGGAAAGGGCTACACACACACCCCCAGCTACTGCTCCAGAAAGAGCAGCCCAAAGTGATGGCACCGAGCTGGAATCAGAACACACCAGGTAAAAACCACAACTAGGCAGGTAAGAGCAGAGGGGTTAAACTGGCTTATTCACTTCCAGCTGGGGAGATGTAAAAGAGCAAGGCTCAGGGAGGAAAAAGAAAGATGGAATAAGCCTTCAGAGATAAAATGTTATAAAGGCTTTGGAGTGCTGAGACAAGGCAGCCTCTAGCATGACACCAGAGCCTCATTACATACATCACTAAACATAACTGTGCCTGAATTATGTTTCTCAGGCTGAGGGCACCAACCTCCTGTTTTCCTCTTTCACTTTTTATCTTATGAATCGGAAAATCCTTTTTCTGTTTCTTTGTTTATAACACACAGAAGTACACGACAACATTTGATTTCCTGTGCTTTAAAGCAGGAATACAACACTGTGCCACTCCTCCAGGCTAGGCTTCACCTAGAAAATACACAAAGTAGCAGCTAAAACAGACAGAGCTGTATTCAGGGAATATAAATACTTAATTTGCTTCTAGCTTTCTTAGCTATTGACTCAAAATTCTGAATCAAGATATTGAGGTATCAGTTCTAGCAATGCTATTCCAAGCATTTTATCAAGGTTGGAAAACTAGGCTCAGGCAACTACATTTCCCAAAACATCACTTATTGGGAGATACATTTCTATCTATTTCACACTCATTTTTTATTAACAGGCAGAGAGAGAATATTGAGGTAGGTAAATTCTTGGTCTGACCAGAGACAAATCTCCTGTTCTAAACCAAGGCAAAGAACAAAAAGAACCAAGGATGCAAATCTCAGGCTGAAAGAGTTCAGGCAGGGAAGTGACCTGAAAAGGCATTTATTGTTGTATTTTGCATTGCTCAGTAATGAAGTGCTTACACATGTTCTTGACTAGATACCTCAGGGCAAGCACAATCACAGCATCCCTTATTACTATTTTCATATGCAGAGCTGCATGAGAGTGCAGATTTGGGCTGAAAGCTGCATTTGTAATGCAGTAAAGAAAATATTGAAGGGAAGGGAGCCAATCTAGCAGTTACTGTAGAGCAACATTGAAACAAAATCCAAATACCTTGAAAACACATTAAAGCAATCTTGATGTCGTGCAACAATACATTTATAATCAGGGCACTGGGAATTGGGGTTTCCTTCATTGTTTTGTTTGTTTGTTTGAAGTTTTTAACTAAAGCCAGATGCTATATACAAAAAGCCTTTATGCATTAGGTAACTCAGAATCCTACAGAACAAAAAGGTTATTAGTGGCTATTAGTGACCAAAAAAATTACCTCTGCTCTAGAAACAAGTTTTAGAATTCATTTAATGACTTGCACAGTACAGAGGATTAGAAAAGTATCATCAACCAAAGACACTTTGCCCAGATTATTCATAAAACAAAAAAACAAGAGATTGACAAACTGCTTGTACGAATCAACATGTATTGTATGGAAAGGGAAGCAAAGATAGATGCAATCAAAAAAAGTAGGACACACACCCATGTGGAAAGCTTGGGATTACCTGAAGAGGGACACACTAAACTTTCAGACATGTTTCTTGTGTTTATTCACTGTTGCTGCACTGAAGAAAAGTCCACTAAAAGACACTTAGATGAGCTAGTTCCCTGCAGTAGGGGCACATTTGCGTACACACACACACACACAGCTTGCTCAGACCAGAGAATTCTTGTTTACCCCTTTGGTCAAACACTTGATCTGATGTTTTCCTGTTAAATGAGATGCTGAGATCTCTGGAGGAGGAGCAAGTCTTTGAGCATCTCAGTGACTGTTAGGGGCATGCTGTGCCTGGTCTGCAAGCTTTGCTGGAATAAATGCTCTCAAATCTTGATAAGTACAAGCCCAGTGATTGCATGAGCCAGTCTGTCCCTTCATGCTTTGCCAGAAGTGTCAGCTCACTGCTTTAGCCTTGTGCGCTAAGGCTTAGAGATTGCTGTAACATTCACAGTGCAGCTTCATTCCAGCAATCTGGTATTAGCAAACCTCTCTTTGACCCTGTAGCCATGATATCAGATGTGATAGCCACAACTTCCTAACAGGGAAGGGCAAGAATGGCATCCCCACACATCAGCTCAGGCTGCAACTGCTTCTCCATAAATTCCCTTCCACTGCAAATATGAGCATCATTTATGCCCTCTTTCCACCAAATTCAAGTCCTGCACCTTCTCCATCCACTGTATTTCTGAAAGGACTTTGAGACAAAGCTTTTTCATGCATGGTTATTGTCTTCACTGAAGTTTCAACAAAACTCTGCAGCAGTCAAAACCAGAGCAGAGCCCACAGTACCATCTCTTGTTCTACATGGAACACAGAATGAATGCTTGGAAAGGTGTTTGTAGAGGGCTCTGAAATACAAATCTAGGCCTAGTCTAGACAAACCAACACAGCATCATTGCAGTCAATTGTTTGCCAGACCTTTGAGATTCTTGTATTAGAATGCACTAGAGAAGTTAAAGCCTCAATTAAAGAGCCAAAACAGTTTATGAAGACATAAAAGTAGTTGCAAAGAACATTAGGGAACACCAGCATCTGATCATTTAATTTCAATTATATTTCTTATTAAACATCTACAGAAAAATAGGGTATTAAGGGATGTGATTAATCCCCAGTTTGGATTATATTAGCTTCAGAAAATTAGAATTCACACAGCCTCCATAATTTCACATGGCTGTTTGTATTTTAATTCGAGTATTTGTAGCTTCCTGTGTTCTGATGTTGCCCAGGGACAGCAATTCAATCAAAAATGCACTGCACAAAGCAGTGTGCCAATATGCCACAAGAAATACAGTTCTGTCCCTATGGATTTTACTGTCTGGTTACACAGTTCAGACCTGCTCCTGCTTAAGCTTCAAACCATTTTCATCTGTCAAGGCTTATAATCATTCATCCTTCTCACACATCCAGATCAAGAGTTCCTCCCTAGCTCATCACAGCACAGTGCTTTACAAGAATCCCAAGCCCATCTAGGGGTATAGGTACCTTTGACATCATTCTTCTGATCACTGTGCCCATCAGAAACATTCACATCTTCATACAAGCTGCATTCTGTGGCCAGCTTATACATTTCTCTAAACAGCACTTAATCTCACAGCACTGGTATTTTCAAATATGTTACTTCAGCACACGAAAATGAATCCTTAACACACAGGCTGACACCTATGGGGCACATTAACCACACACTAAAAATATTTACTATTAATCATAGTGACTTCTAAAACAAACACCTCAGGAACAGCAGGAGCTTTGTACTTCTTGGTCACTAACTCCTGGTGCTCCTTCACAACAGACATTATGTAGTTTTACTACAAGGAAGAAGGGTGCAGGACTGCCCTTGGAGCACCTTCCTGGTCTCATTCTTCAAGCAACATGAGAGTCCATTTGTAAGTAGCTCCACAGCTCAGGTGTGGGGCAAGAACAAGGACAAGTTTGTTCTTTCCCCTGCCACCCAGCAGGTTGCCAAGAGGGCTGCATTGCAGATTCAGGGTTTGCTGCTAACTTGGGTGGCTCTGTGAGCTCTTCTCTTGCCTGAGCCAAAGCACTTCTCAACTAAAAAAAGCCAGACAAGCCAAGAGGAACAGCAAGCATTAAAAACAGGTGCATTATGACCAAAAACATCCATCAACCCGCTATTCTGTTTTTGTCTGCCCTCTGCTTTCATATTCCTTTCATACTGCATGATGTGAACTTGGACACCATAATCATATGGTAAATCTTGTTCCTAGTTAAGCCATGTTTTTTTCCATTAAGGTTAGCACCTTTAAATAACTTTAAGCCAGAGGATACAGGTTATTTATCAGCCAATCTCCACAGCACAAGTATGCCTGGTCCTGACCCACAGTGAACAAGAGCAATTCCATAAGCAGTGAGTATAATGTCACTTCTTAGGATGCAATTGGTACTGGTCACACAATGGATACATATAGATATAAAGCTCTATTGTAAGTACACCATTTTCCAGTATACTGGCAATATTATTGTGCACAATGGTTCATTATTCAAGAAAACAATTGTGAAAAATAAAGACAGCCAATAGTTCATGAGTGTCATCATAATATACATGTTAGGAGAAACAAAAAGAAATTAAAGAGAAGGCTTCCCACTGCCTTGTACCTTGAGTTCTATTTACAACAGAGCAGAGGGAGGTTAACACTATTGTGCTGGCTTGGAACACTTACAATTGCTTTGTTAAATAGTTCTGACCCTCAAACAGCCTCTCCAACACCTGGCCACTTCTCCCCAGTTCAGCTCCCCAAGTCAGTAAGCAAAAGGATCAAACAGCCACCCAGGTGTGGGAGTTTGCTGCACTTAAGATGAGTTCCCAGAGATCATGCTAGAAAATTCACAGCTGCTGCCCAAGCAGGGCAAAACACAAGTGCCAGTAAAAACTGGACACATTTACAACATAATAATGGATAATTTGCAAGCAAAAGTCAGAGAGGGTAGAGAATGAAGTAGAAAGTAACTTCTGACTCGAGTTGTTCTACTCCTTTGTGCAGAACTGCACTTGATACCAGCACAGGGCCCAGCAAGTGAGGGATGTTCTGCCCCAGGTTTTGTGCAGACTGAGGCACTGAGGTCTTCAAACATGAAAGGACAGCAATCAGGCTAATTCAGTGTAATAATTAAGTGTAGCAATAGTAGTATTAAATGTTCATACCACTGCTCCCAAACTGACATGATTCTCACCACAAGAATCACCTTTGCTGTGTTTCCTGCACCTCTTTTACCACTGACCAGGATAGTCCATGTTATGGAGCTCTCCTGCAGCTTTTTCCCACACTGTGCTCTCACTTCATTCAAAATAAGAAAAATACAGTGTAATTACAGAGTTAACAAATAAACTCAATAAAGCCACATCAGAAACCTACGTTTATTGCAAAATACAACATTTCAAAAACCACAATGACCCCACACCACAGGCTCTGCTGAAAAGACAAGAAACCTTTCAGGAGACTGCCCCCTCCAAGAGAATCCACCTCCATAGAAAACTGCATGCCTGGCCGGTTGAAGCCTACACAGTGAGTCTGGCAAATCAAATTCAGTTCCTCGTGGACAGGCATAATAGCAAGGTTTGTTTCACTGACATTTGGGGTAAATGATGTGCCATGGAGGGACAGAAGTTGAATTTCAAGCTTCCATCTCAGCCATTTTATCATCAGCTTGTCTCCTCAGCCTGGGACACAACACAATTACTGGCCACTGATTTACATATAGAGGTGATAGTATCCAGTCCTGTTGTCTGGGTCATTTTTGGTAGTGCCCAGATCTTTCTTACAGGACAGGAAAAAGATTTTTGTTACTGGAAGGCACTGTCATATTCATGCACTCTCATGCTTCTAGGAGCACCCACATGCCTTGAACATCAGAAGTGTTAATCAAAAACGTGTTTTTCCCACTCAGAACGTGTTTGTGGAGCCAAGTGTGGGCTGAGGGGGTTCAGATAATGAGAGAAGGGGACACCCTGGGGCAATGCTCTCTCACATGATTAATACTTCAACTGCAGTGGCTGTGTTCAGACTTCTGCCTGCAGCACCTTCCTTAACACTGCTAAAGCCACCAGGAAAGCACACAGCAATTTTTACATGAATGCTCACTTGGAAACAGCTCTCTCCTTCACCCCTCCCTGAGTGCACTAAATTCTGCTTTTCTGGCTTATCTCTCACTGCACAGACTGGTTCCCAGGAGCCATCCATAGCATTTGGTGCCTCTCTCATCCACTCTTTCCACATCTCCTTTCTCTGCATCTCAGCCCCTCTCCTGTACGCGCCTCTATGCAGGTTGCTGGAAGCAGTAGGGGAAGTTTTGCTATTGTTTATTTTCATTTGAATCCTTTGGGCTGATTTTTCTGTTTCACACTCCACTAGCTTCAGGATACATCAAAATCTGGAAGATAGCTGTGTGCACCATGCCAAGTCACGGCTGTGCTGGAGCTGCTGTGCACCATTTAATCAGATGCACAACTACAGAGCCCTCATGGCTTCCACAGGGCAAGAGACTTCCAAGGAAGTCACAGGCACTCTTACACTTCCAGTCAATGGCCTGGGGGCCTGCCAGCATGCAGACTAAACTGGCATAGCCAAGAAGCTGCCCCAGGCATTTCTGCTGCTGTATGTCTACAGTAATTCCAAAGAAACCAGCACACCCCAGCTTTATGCTTGGTAGACCTTACAGTAGGATCTGGCCTGACTTTCAAGGTCTATATATATATTTTTAGATGACCTGAAAGTAAAGCAGAGATATTGCTGCATTCTTCTGATGCACCCCTGCAAATTCATAACCAGGATTATCCCATCCAATTTACTTAGTGTACTACAAAGCATAAAGCAAGAATTTCTGCTATAAGCTGCCCTTCATCCCTAACTCAGATTACATAACATGGAATATAGGAAGTCCCTATATACAGTAAGGGGAGACAGAAGCTGAGCAAACAGAATCTCTCCTCCTTAGAGAAAGTTACACAGCTCCTGTCTTATGTTTGTAGGAAACAAGGGAGTACCTTGGGAAAAGGCTGAAACCCACACAGGCATTACCCTTTCCCTCAGTTTTCCATGGTCTGCCTTCTTTCTATCTAGAAATAAAAGCTCTCCCTCTCAGTCAATGCTAGAGCCTGGACAGGTAAGTGCCTTTAGGACCTGAGATCCTGAAATACAGAGGTGTTGGTTAACTCCTTGAGAAGGACCAGCACTGGGATCTTGCACAAGGGCACCAGGCCCGTTTGAAGAGACTCAGTCCTACAGACCACTAAGAATGTATGGGGTTTAGGGTTTAGCAAAATCTCTTCTTATTTGAACCTGTATATCCATATTCATGCTTTGATTCCTTCTGTGGTTTCATGAGGTTACCTTTCATTTTTGAAAAAAAGGGTCTCAAAATCATCGCCCCTATTCACAGCACTTCAAGTGCTGGGACCTTCTGAGAGCAGCACAACAAATTGGACTTAATATAATTTCATCAGCAAGCATCACTTGAAGCCTGTCTGAAAGATCTCAGCTTCCTCTAGACCTTGTAGGCACAGCAGAGAGTTTCCAGCTCTTGCCTAAAAGGGGTGGTGAGGTACAAGCACAGCTCATTCCCTCAGCCATCCCAGCTGAGGGGTCTGGGTGCAGCTGCCTGCACTGTAATGCAGCCCTCCTTTGGGGCTGTGAGTAACCAAGGTTAAACTCTTTGGTTTTAAGTGCCATGGAGGGCTGTGACCCTGGGAATCCCACAATGGCAGCAGATTGGAGCCACGTGCTTCTCTCCCTAATTGTGATCACTGGCTGATAGATAATCCCTTCATGGGCTGCTGCTCTACAACTGCTGTGCAGCAACCAATCCAATCTGAGAGACAGAACCAGGCCCAGGGGGATAATTCCTCTCCTACTTCCCAAAACATGGTGAAATCTACTGTTTCCATAGAAACAAATCAGTTTGATGTCTACACAGCTCCTGCATCCCTCACTGGTGGGCATCAGCCCCAAGCTGCTGAGGTTTTAAGGAAGTGTCTACAGTTATAGGTCAAGAGTTTGGAGGAGAAACAAGAGGCACTCCCAGCATACAAACCCGACCAGCTCATCCAAAATGTAATTTGCTTCAGTTCATCTCTGCTGTGAGAGAATTAATCAGGAATATTCTTCCCCTCCTCCATTTTGAGGGCTGAGTTATCTGCCAGCTCCCTCCCTGCTATCTTCCTGCAGATGGGTTAGTCCAGAATACGTGAGCACGTCGAACACAGATGGGAAATCAAAACAGAACACTCCAGCACCTCACGTGCACTTGTGAGCCAATTTACTCTGTGTTTGTGCAGGTAAAAAACTGTAGAGGCATTTTCTTGTCTGGAGCTCTGCATTTCACTGCGGAGAATTATTTAGAGAGTGGTACAGCCTACAGTGCACTGCCTGATCTCAAAAAGTCACTGCCCGTTATAGCAAATGCCGCATTGACTCCAGGCTGCAGAGCTGGGGAAGCAGAGGCTGGAGAGAGCGGAAAACTGCAGCACTGCTGCTCTGCAGCCTCCTCTAGGATCTTCTGAGTAACACAAAATGAAATCCTGGGTTTTGTTTGCTGCCTTGGGATATTCACGGTAAAGAATAATACAGCACTGACTCTGCATGACAACATCAGGAACTCGAGAGAATAAGCAGCCTGGTGTACCCTGAATGGATGCGGCAGTAAGGATTACACATTTGTGGAAAATGCAGTTTTGATTTCAAGAATTACAATCCCAGGAGAAAGGAAACAAGGCTGGTTTTACTCATGTGAAGAAAAAAAAAAGTAACAGCAGAAATATTGCACTGCATGATGCATTCTCCACCCCAAAAACTGTTAACCAGACCTTTATGTCTGTCTTGCTTAATTTTCACCATCACAGCACAAAAGCAAGTCTTCCCTTTGCTACTTCAAAAGCATCCCTGCATCTCCCTGCAATTGCAGAATCTCCCTGTAATTTCCAGACAGTCCCCAAGAAGACAATACTAGGCAGCAGCAACACCTCAGAGCATCAGATTAGTTCAGTGCCTATGACAGTACTGAAGAAACAGTTTTTTTAAGGTCAGAAAGGTAAACCCATGACCCAGCATCTTTGCCTCTTTTTCAAGCCGCACTGATCTGTCATAACACTGCAGCAACACTGCTCTGCTTTGGCACAAACAAATCTACCAACAACCCCTGGCTCTGCTGTAACACAAGGCTGCAGCCTTGAAAAACATGACCTGTTCAGCACCTGCAACCTGAGCTGTGAGAACACAAAAGGACAAGCTTTACACTAAAACTCTGGGACAGGAATGGCTGATGGGAAAGCACAGCCACAATAACACCCTTGGATTAATGCATGCTAAGACTGACGAGCAGCAGGCTGACCTTGCTATTTCCCACCACCAGTGTCTTAATCCCTGGAGCCAGGCTGCAGCTGAGTCCAGACTAAAGGCTGCCCAGCAGTAGAGGCTCTCCTGTGTTGAGAGACACCATTATACTGTGCAGCAGTAACTAATATTCACACTACTCATCGTATGGAGGCTCTGGATCAAAAAGGGGGTTATCCCCCTTTTTGTTGTCCTCTCCTTCAGAGAAGGAAACCAGGTACAATGGCAAATTCAAAGACATCAAATACTTGTGCTAAGTATAATCATGGATTTCTTGTCAAAACTCTACCTCTGGAGTCCTGGTATTTGCTGCAAGACCCAAGAGAAGAACAAATGTAGCTGGAGGCACATTTCATCACTGCAGCATGACACTTCCTCCACTCCCAGACAGCACTGTGTGCTAGAAAAGGAGACAGGCTGCCCAGAGCCTGAATTCCTTAAAGGGTACAGACAACTGCAAGAGTTCATTGGGACAGGCAAAGTCACTTTGATGAGCCACAGACACAAACCCAAACGGAAGCTGCATGAGGAAGGATGGGCCCTCACCAAGCCATGATGTGCTGTTAGTTGCCACACGTTGGTGGTGGGTTTATAAAGCTGAATGCATGTACCCCAATAGCTTATCTCGGGTCAGTGGTAAGAGGCAGAGGGTGTTGTGGATGGGGAGGCAGCCTGCTTCCCTCCCAACAGGCCAGGCAGGAAGGACAGAATTCCATGGGGTAACAGAGTTATGCTGCACTCAGGTATCCTGACCAAACTGCCCACAGTGCATGGCTGTCCCTGCAGAGGGAATTTAAGATGCCAATTTACATCTTTGCTCCGCCTGGAGAACTGGAGAAGTATGCAGGAAGTGCCAGGCTCCTTGCTATGCACTGCACCTCTGCAGCTCCAGAGGTAATTAGGATCAACCCGGGCTGGGAACATGGTGCAGAGGCACTGCCTCTTAAAACCCCTGAAGAAGATCCAGCAGACTGATTGCAAACACCTCTAGTGCAGAGCAAAGTCAGAAGCATTAAGCTCTACTTAAAAAACCACACAAGACATCTCCATTTCACACTATACCAGAACAAAAATTGGATCAATAGTCCCAGAAGAGATGAGCTTCTGATCTCCTGTCTGGTTCCAATATCCAGTGAAACAGCACTTCTCATCTCACAAGGCACATTTTGCTCCAGTCAAATTTGGGAAGTGACTATGGGAGGTGACAAAAAGGCTGGGCTTAACTTCAACAACAACAACAAAGGAAGATCAAAACAAGTGTTGCCTTCTCAGTGGGCATTCTGACAGCAAAACTGTGGCATAGTGACTTGGACAGACCACAGTCATACAGCCTTCCATTCCTTTCCTTATTTTCCACAAGTAAAGGGCTTAACTAAATTTCTCTCCCTTGTATCTCCACTCCACCAATATAGTGATTTCTACAACATCTGCTTTTGCCCCTCCAGGTGTCCAATGTGAATTCAACCTTGTCCAAGCAGAAGTTGGCAAAATATCAAGTGTCAATGCAGTAACTCACTCATTCTTTTGCAGTAAACATTCTTTAAATGTCATTCCTTCAATAGTCTATACAAATTCATTCAGGAAATGGATCTCTTTCTCCAAAATGAGTTTGGGGTGCCTGGCAGTTTGCAGGCCTGAGATAACAAACACAGTATGAATAGGCATAAGCAGAGTAATTCTTAGGAACAAGAACAAATCAAAGTAGCACAGCCCAGAGGGAAGAAGTTTATTGCTGGGATCTCTGCTGAGAGCTGTGTGATGTAGAAGAGGTGACCTGAGTTTCAGTGCTGGAGCTGCAGCATCAGCTCTGCGGTGTGACACACGTCCTGCACCAATCCCTGAGGGAGTTCTGCATTTCAGAACGTACCAATCTCCTCCTTACCCAGAGCTTTAACCCCACTGCGACACATCTCAAGGCCACCACCATGCTCAGGCAATTCCCAGCTATTCATAGAGGAGCTTCTATTAAAAGTAAAAGCACAATCAGCTTAAGAAATAGCCAGAGATTACACAAGAGATCACAGCAGCTAGAAAGAGAGAAAACCTAACATGTATTAGAATCAAGGGGTCCCATCCTGACCCAGAGCAGTGTAAGCTCAGAGTAAATCAAGTCATTGAGGCTAAATATCAGCATAAAACCTGTGAGGGTTAGAGCTTTGTTGTTTATTGGTTTAATTCTGAACTAACAGGTCACCAGATATATTCCCCTGCTGACAGGGAATTGTTCCTGTGCTGGAAGGCAGGTGGCAAATGGACAGTCATTATAAGCCCCATTTTTAGAGGTTTGTAACTACTTGGATGAGGAAGAGCTCTTGGGGCTGAAATAGTCTATTAATTTGTCAGAGCCCTGAGCCAGATCCTATGTAACTTACTCTGTCTTTACACATGTAAGAGTGGCAGGAAGACAAAGAGGAGGGACTGAACAAAGACTTCAAGATTTTTGCCTTTAGGTACCTCTTTCCTTGTTCTAAGAAATTCAGCACCGCCTCCTCCATCCCTGGATCTCCATTCTCAATTATAAAAAAAAGGGAAACACTGTAGTTTCTCCTAGTGCTCTCCAGGGTAGGTTAGCTGTGCTGTGAAAACATTTGCAGATGTTGAGAACCGACTGCTCAGCATCTCTGTAGACTTCTGCCTATTGATCTGAGAAAGGGTCTGAATGCAGCTGAAAAACTACTCTGAAATACAGCTGCAATTTATGATCAGCTTTTATCCAGCATTACAGCAACACTGCCTGGCTTTGCAGCCAAAATCCACAGCAGTGTCAGTTTAACACTGGCTGTGTCCTCTCTTAGGCATCACATATACTACACTGGCCACTCCTGCAGCAAGAGTATTTCCCAGCCCCAAAATGACAGCCTGAGCAGTCAGACAGGAGCTCAGCACTTCCCATGTCTGTTATGGTTGTATTAACTCTTCACCCTTCCACACGGCTGCAACAATGCAGCCTAAAGCCACAAGAAACAGGAAAGGGAGAGTTAAAGGAGACTGCTGAGGCAATACATTATTAAAATAGTATTTTCAGCCCCAGAGACTCCAGTTCAATTCCCATTTCCGTCACAAGTGAGGTACTGGGTTTATTCCAAACCTCATTTATTGTTCATTGCGACTGCAACACGAGTATTTTAGCAGAGCTTATAGTTTTGAGACTAAGCCCTGATTTTTAGGAAGGGAAGAGATGACAATGCAGATCTTAGAAGTTTTGGGATTCTTTATACTTGTCTCCAGAAGCATTTAGTGAAACAGCATCTTTTAGAGAAAAAAAATACCCTCAAACCTCCACGTTAGAAATTGCTGTTTTCAATACAAAAGTGACACTGCTCTTCTGTTCACTCAATTGCTGTGGCCAGGGCTCTAAGAAAAGCCACACCAGTCACAAGACTTGCAGAAAAATGGCAGAAGCTGGCAAGTTTGCTTCCAGTCAGCAAGACACAGCTTGAGGAGCTTGCATAACGTCTGCTTCCAAGAAGCTTCCAAAAGCATGTTATGCTGAATTGCAAGAAGCTACTAACCAGGGACCATCTCACGTTAGAAATTGCTGTTTTCAATACAAAAGCTACACTGCTCTTCTGTTCACTCAATTGCTGTGGCCAGGGCTCTAAGAAAAGCCACACCAGTCACAAGACTTGCAGAAAAATGGCAGAAGCTGGCAAGTTTGCTTCCAGTCAGCAAGACACAGCTTGAGGAGCTTGCATAACGTCTGCTTCCAAGAAGCTTCCAAAAGCATGTTATGCTGAATTGCAAGAAGCTACTAACCAGGGACCATCTCACTTCCATTTGGTCATGGCTGGGTCTGCCAAAACTTGCCATGTCAGATGCTCTGGAGAAAACAGAGACACTCTTAGATTTCAGACTCAGGGCTCATTCTTCCTGCGCTGTGTCTTGAAGGAAAGCAAAGCAGTTATCTACTACAGTCAGCACCAGGCTCAGAGCTGTGACAAACCTGAAGGTCACAAAGGAAGCAAACACCAGCAACTTAATTGTCCTGTCTGCCTGTCTACAGAAGACAGCTTAAGAAAACTGTGGAGCCACTTTATATTCAACTGTTTTAAAAATATCCATAAGGGACTTAAAACAAAGCTGGACCTAAGCACAAAGTATCAATGAGTCACCTGGAATAATTGTTTAAATATCTAACATTATATTTAATGTGCCCTCAGTTGCCCATCACAGTGTTTTGATGCAGTCTTGCCTGCTCATCAGTAAACACTGAAATGTCCTCAGCCCTCTCTCCTAACCAGTACCTAATCCAGTATCTACAGTAGTTAGTTCTGACCAACACATCCAGTTTGCATTACCAAACTCCATCAAGTCACCCCAAAATAGGTGTAATGTGTGCTTTAAATGCACCACAGATAAATGTGAATTAAGATAAATAACTTTTTGCAGCTTTTCAGAACCAGTCCTGCTTGTAGGCTGACCACCTCCAAACCTGACCAGAACATGCAAGTGCTGAAAGTCTCTAGGTACAAAACCCTGGGCTCACTCCTCTGTAGGGCTGTGCTACCCATCCCTGCCCTAAAAGACCATGCTCAAAAATTCAAGTGCTACCAGGCCATGTAGGGCAGCCTCTCATCTCCCAGTGCCTTCTAAGAACACCCTCACTCCTCAAATCCTGCACCTGATCTCTGCCAGCAGCCAAAGGTGGCTGCACCAGACCCAGCCTCTGCAGAGCAGACTTAATTAACCTGCAAAACACTGAGCAAACCAACCTGCATGAAAAACTGAAGCTCTTGGCACAACACTTCTAGAGAGAAGGCAGGCTCAGACAGACATTGCAGTGCCATCTTTACTGAGTTTTCATTTATTGTTAAGAAAAACAGTTTATCACTTTATGCTTAACTGTTTCCAGTGTTATTTCAAGTGTCCATTGATGATATACACCTACATGTCATGGGAGATACCAAGAGCCTTCCCTTTAAGGAGGGAGAAAAAGGTATAAAAATTAATCACTAACAATTTAGCTTCAGAGCAAAGAACAGAATTCTACCTCAAGGCTGAACATGCCCATTGTAATAAGAGGCCTCCTTGCTGAAATAAGAGACAATATTCCTTAACCATGAGATTCCACTCTCTACCAGAATGTGCAAAACCAGGTCGAAGGCCAGGAAGAGAAAATTAGAAGCATTCTAATAAAATTAGTATAATAAGAAACTGTCCCACTAGTAAGCTATTTTTCCCACCATGCATGACTAGATTTCTGGTTTTGGGGTTGGTTTTTTTTGGACCAGATTTAACTTCATCTCTCCTCCCAACTAGCAGTACTCTGACTCATCTGCTTACAGAGTTCTAAGTCTAAGAAGGAAAAAGAGTATTATACCCAAAGTTTTTGGGTTTTTTTTTAGTGGCATATCAAGGAAGCAGGTTTACCCAGCATATAATCAGTAAATCTCCTTTCACAGACACCACCTCAAAACCCATTGAGCACACAGGCTGAACACCATATACTTCTAGATGACTGCCTGCCACCCCTTCACTAACTCTTCTGGTCTTGCTACTCATGCACTGCCTGAAATAAAAAACTCAGTACTGGCTCACATGGGTGGAGCACACACAGATTTGCTCTTGTCCAATACATTCACTGCTCAAGGCATCACAATAAGTTTCACCCCAGTAGCTAGAACACAGCAAGAACTGTCTTCTTGATTAACTTATGCTAAGTTGTAAGCTGCTTCCATTTCTCTTCAAAAAGATCCATCTTAAAAAAAACTTATTCAGAATTTTTACTTACGCTTGTACGGACAGAATCAAACCTGAAGTATAAAGCAGGGACGTTAAGGAATTCACCAGATCAGGAAGGGGATTAACTTCCTGCCTTAGAATAACATTTTCAGAAGCTGCCTCAGATAGGAGGTGTTGCAGACAGACTCCTATTCCTATTTAAGTCTAGCAGGGTTCAGCCTGCTCTGAGCATCTGGAAAAGTCAGGGTCAAGGACTTGGCTTGGTATTCCCAGATAGGTATTGAATGGCTCCTGAAAACAATCACTAGCCTTTAAAAACAGTAGGTCATCTTTGCTCTGCGTGGTTTTATTTAGGTTTTCGACTGTGTGATAAGCACACTAAGTTTTAAAAAACAGGAGCAGCTGACAGTTTAGTTTTTGGGAACTTCTGACTCCTTTCCCCACTGCTTTTGCTCCCTCTTTACAGCCTTGTATCACTGCATCCTGTTTACTGAGGGAACACACAAAAAATTCCACATTTACTTATCTCAAAATACAGTAAGGACTAATCAAAAAACCTCAAGATGTTCTAAGACTCTGAGCTTGAGGATTATCATGCTAACAAGGAAGAGTCCACACAAGGAAATGCAGCATCCCTGATCTGTCAGGTATCAGGTGATGAATTCCAGCAATGACAAGGCAACCTGTCATTTTCACACACCAGTAGGTCCAAACACCAACTTGCACAACACTGAGCACCAGCTTCCCCACTGGAGTGCAGCTGGTTTCCTTCCCCTGGGTAAATTCTGATATGATCTGAGACATGCCATGAAGATCTCTCCTTCTAGAGAATATAAGGCTAGTGGGCAGTTACCAGAAGCACGAGATCATCACTAAAAAATTAAGCTGAAAGATACAGCTAGCAAGATCTGCAGAGAACATGTAACTGCTGCAAGAAGTAGAAAAAAATATTAGACTTGTACTTACTTGAGCCAACCCCGACAGGATTAAAACAAGTTGACAACAAACACAGGCAGACACTGCTGCTGCATCTACAAACACTGAGATTCATGGGTTTTTCCCTCACAGCCATCCATGTTTTGTTATGTTATGTTTTAACTGAATTATATATCCTCTTCCAGCATTCCTCCTTACACAAGTGTTTGCTCAGAGCTCTACAGATTTCTCTTAAGTGAAATTATTTTATCTTGGGGCCTGCTGTAACACATTACCCATTTCCCCCAATGCTCCATATTTTCTTCTTTCCCCAATTAATCCAATATGAAAATTGGTGTTTTCCTCACTGGACACCAAAGACTGGCTGCCATTTGAAGAACTTATCTGACCATAATTTATTTCCCTAAGCAGCAGAATCCTACTCCTGACTCTTACAACATCCACTGCAACCCTAAATAACTCAGTTCACAAGCAGTGCCTGTGTTTTTAAGCTGCAAATACACGACAGGATTTGACTAGCTCACAGATGTATTTATCACACAGCAATTAAAGGTCCACGATTTGCAATTAATCATCTCTCTGTCAGCACACATCTCAAATTAGAACTCTCAAAAATTTAGAAGAATCACACTTAAGAACCCCATGGCCAAAGCACATGTCATGAATATATCTTCTTGTTTAAATTCAAATCTGCCCCTGAAGTACTGCAGTGATGCTCAGCACTGCCCAGTACAACAGGCATCCCCAATCTACACATAACAGAGCTACAACTTTTACAAGATTGGAACACTCAGTCCCCAACACTCAAGCTCATAAACAACATACTGCAGCAGAAGCCTGAGCAACTTAAAGGTACAAAGATCATCAACAAAACAGTCTTCCTGCAGGAACAGGCCAAGTATCTGGATCTCTTTATGCATCCCTTTAGGATCCTTCACTTCTACCTGGTTGCTAAATACTGCTGTTGGTCTCTGAAGGTATTTTGCTGGGGAAGTTTTCCATAACAAAGCAAAGTACGTGTTATCAAGGAAGGCATTCCCTCATCATATCTTGGGGGTGTATTTACCTCTAAATGGCTGTGGAAAAGTATTAAGTTGCTCCTCACAGTTACACCTGAAGCCAAACTAAGCCCTGCAGCTTCAGGATCTAGCTTTGCATCACCAGTATGGGACACAGAAAGGCAAAGAGACTCTTGCTGCCAGGCCTGTACCTGATTTTGTCACAGCAATTACTGCAGCTATGCCCTAATGAGTATTTAGCCTTTCTACTGCCACAGGCATTGCACTGCTGCATTTTCCCTGCTCTTTTACTCATGTGGAAATTGCAGTGTGTTAGGAGAGGCAAGGTTAGCCCAACACGGTTGAGTTCAGGCCCACACCTGTCTCCTGATTCCTTCCAGGCAGCACACAAACATCAGGGAATTCAGCATATACTATCAGAGCCTGGAGACAGACTGCTAAGTACCCCTATTTTGGGTGCACAGCTTCCAAGAGGAGATGCTTGTGGGGTACCAGACTCCAGCTCAGGCCTTGGGTCAAGCAAACATTGATTCACTTCCCACAACTTTGGCACTGCTTAGATCCCTTGATCACAAACAAGATGGTTTCATCTCCATTCAAGTCCTTCCACCCACTGTTCCCAGCCCTTAGTCACTGCCTCCTCAGCAGCCCCCTGAAACCATCTGTTCTGGAGAAGTCAGAGGTGCCTTGTTTTCCCCACGAAGAGCAATGCAGCTGTCCCAGCAGGGCTGAGCAGCACCCTGCCTTGGATCAGACACCACCACCACAAGGCATAGACATTCTGGGAACCAGCTGAACACAGCCCAGTGCTTCCAGTTTTCCTGTTTGTAAAGCACAGATAACAGTCATACTCCCAGAAATCCAAAGATTTGTGTACCAGTGCTCTGAGACCATAGGATTTAAAGAAAACATATTTGTTATTTTCACTTGGTAAAGTAAGAGTGGCAAATTTGTTATTTTCACTTGGTAAAGTAAGATAAAAAGAACATGGATGATTATACAAACAGCCTTGTGGGCTGTCTTGTACAACCTCCTCAGCCATTTGGGCTCTCACATCAAATTAGCACATACCACATGCTTTGTTCTTTTTATCAGACCAATTTTGCTGGTACAGGTGCCTGCTCCAAGACCTATTTATTTAGAAAAGGAGGCAGCAGGGAAGTAACTACACCTTAAGAATTGACTAAATGATCCCTGAGGTCCCTTCCAACCTGAGTTATCTTACAAGTTTATAACCAACCAACAGGAAATGCCTGGAGCTCACCCGATTAACCTTCCTTCCAGTTCTGGGGCCCAGGACAAACCAGTCTGTGGACAGATGTGTCACCTGTCTGGCTTCTACATGGCTTCTTGTTTCTTCAGTGATTTTCTCACCACCAGCCGGTATCCGAGTCACCACGCTGAGACTCCAGCAGCAAAAGCACACACAGCAGCCACACTGACATCTGGTATTATAAATACAAGCTCTGCTCTGTTGGATAATCTGCTAACAGCAGAGTAAGTGTCACTGAAAACGCAATTAGCAGCAACTAGTAAGCCATTGAATTCAGGAGGAAAAGAAATATTGGTTTGGTAAGACATGTAACTAAGCCCTGATTGCAGGCAGTATCATTCCTCCCTGCTTTTAGATTTCCACTGAGTGTGGGACTCAGTGCCACTGCAAGGTGCCTGCAGCAGCCCTGGACTGAAGCCCTGCATAACCACAACACAGGGGCAAGTGTGCTGTCCTGTTAGGGAATTGATGACAATTTGAAAGGAGCCCTGCAGGTCCTGAGCAGGGAAACCAGCCCTGGTGGGGTCTCCCACCCCTCTGCTGAAGTGTCTGCACCATGCTCATCAGCCAGTACCAACCACATCAGCATTTGTTCTTGCACAGATTTCCATCCACTCAGAGAGAAACTCATCAGCACTCACATTCACTGTGCAGTGAGCAGCTGCTGAGCAATAGCTGCAGCACCATCCTGGTGTCAAGCTGGAGCAGTGACATATGTCATGTCCACACTACAGCAATAATTGTATTTGTACACAGTAGGTCTACACACGATTTCTTCTCACGACTGTTTAGACAAGAAAAAAGCCCCTATCACAATTACACTGAAGAGCCATGCTTATTCTGGATATTATTTCCATAGCTCCTTATCATGGTTTCCAATACCCACACAGAAAGAAAAGAGACTATACATTACAGCAGGGCCCCAACACTATTTTAACAGGATTGGGATTTCCAGCATATACACATACATTCTGTGGTAAGAGGTCTCAAGTTACCAGTTTAAACTAGCCAGCACTCAGGAGTATCAAATGGAGAAAGACCTCTTCACACTGACATTTTCCATTCCCCCTCCAATTATTTCCTCTAAATGCATTTTTACAGACAGCTCTCAGCTCCTGCTCAGGGGACTCCTAATTATTTCATTTTCTAAAAGCCACAGCACTCCAACTTGCTGCTAGAGAGACAGCTGATGGGACACGGTGAGGTCATAAGTTCTCCTGTGACAGGAGTCATCAGAAAGAGACAGAAGATAATTGAACTCCTGTATTTTCCACCAAGCAGATAAGATCCCCAGTTCTAAGTTGGTGCCAGTGGAGATGCACCAAGGATTAGTAAATCCCCTTGAGTGGTTGGTCTAAAGGAGAGGAGCAATGTACCCCAATACTCCTTCCTCCAACAAATCCTCCTCTGGCTCAGCAGCCCCACATTATCTACGACACCACTGCAGCACTGGCTGCACAGATCCTCAAAAAACGATTTATGAGGTTTGACTGCCAGTACTTAGAAAGCATGAAAACAGCAGAGCCAACAGGTGAACCTGTTTCACTCAAAGATTTCAGAAGATCCATTTTCACCTTCTTAGAAAGCTACAGCCCAACAAGCTTTTCACTTGGGTGGCAGGATTTTTTTTTTTTTCCGTGACCATGGATAAACAAGCGGATCCTGGACTATGACCTGAGGTTCAGTCTATGTTTTTCTGCAATGTCCTGCCCTTGGCATGATCTCAGCATCTCTGGGGGATACAGTGCATGGACCTTTGGAAGTTAGCTAGAAAAGATGCCAAACTCTTTAAATTTTATATTTTTATTTTTTCAAAACTCTTCGATCTATGACAGAGAAGAAAAATTTTTATTTTGACCATGCCTACTTTGTACCAGATGCAAGCCCTGTGCCTTCCCCAAGTAGACCCAGCACACCCTGCACTCACTGCTCAAAGATACCTTTGCAGAGGTCCAGATTTTGAGACTACTTGCAGCTAAACAAGGAGTTAATCCACACCACAGACCCTTCTGACAGTGGAAAAGCTCTATAAGCCATCCAACAGCTTAAAAAAAAAAAAAAAAGTGGGGGTGGGGGAACGAGATCCAATAGATGTTGTCACAAATGCAGTTTGCTCAAAGAGAAAAACCCACGCAAGCATCTGACCAGGTATCAGCAGTCACTGCTTTTAAGGCAAGTCGCCAGAAAGCTGCGTGCTCCTCACAGCATAAAAAAACACCTTGATAACTAAAACTCGTATATAATTTAATGCAATTAATTAACAAGGCCAGGAAAAAGGTGAGGAACACACACCTTCCCCCCCCCCCCCAGGTGTTGTGTATCTGCACTGGAGCAGATAACCAAGCAGCGCGGTCTGCAATTTACTCAAGTTGCAGATGATGAATGCGAAGGTCACATGAAGGGAAGGCATCAGTATATTGCCTGTCACAAAATGGTAGCACCCGGGGATTTGAGCATATAGGAGAGCTATAACCCCGTCCTTCCTATAGCCTCCCGCAGCTCCTGACATGGCATCCGCTATGGAGGACAGCGAGCCTGGGCTGGGGGAGGGGGACGGAGCAGATTAAACTTAAACACCCGCCGCATCATCCCCCCCGCAGCGACAACATCCATCTCAGAGCCCCGCACCGAGCAGGGGATGGACGGGACCGGCCCCCACAGCCACTTCAGCCCCCTCCGTTATGTAACAGCCAGGACAAGGGGGGCTCCCCGGCCGCCAAGGTGCGGCAGTGGCGGGGACCCCGCTGCGGAATGCCCCCAGGCGGGGAGCCCTCCCTTCCTCACTCTCTCCCTCCCGCGCCTCCCCGTACCCCTGCACCGCAGCGCCCGGGCGTCCTGCNCTCAGGGTGCCCGCACCGCGCTGCCCGTGCGGCGCCTCTGCCCGCGCCGCTCCCGCACCGCGCTGCCCGCGGACCCCGCGCCGCTGCCCCCGGCTCCGCGCTGGCCATGCGGCAGCTCTGCCCGCGCCCCCGGGGACACCCCCCGCTCACCTCCCGACGAAATTCTCCAGCACGGAG
>VYXF01001324.1:215154-239293 GCA_013397295.1 Polioptila caerulea
GAGGCGGGCGGGGGTTGGGGGCCGCGGGCCTCGATCGCGGCAGAGCCTGGAGGCACCGAGGGGGCCGGCGGTGTGGGAGGGAGGGCGGCGGCCGCCGTGGGGTCCTGCCGTGTCTCCTCAGCGCTCCGGGGAGCCCTGTCCGCCGTCCGGGGCTGGAGTCCCCGGGAGCCCGTGGGTGACCCGGGCAGCCCGTGTGGGAGCGGTGGGGGGGTGGAAGCTCCGAGCCCAGGGCCCCCCTCGGGGCGGGCAGGGCAGCCGGGGCTCGGGGAAAACGCCTTCTCCTGCAGAAACACAGCACTCAGCAGAGCCACCCTCAGCAGACACGAGCACTTTATTGTTTTATTGTTGGGCTTAAACTGTTTATTTATTTGCGTTCTCTGGCTGGGTCCGCTGGTCAGGGTGCGATGATTGAACTTATTTCTGCAGTGGTACCAGCGCTTAGGCTGTGACTGAGCGCGGTGGGGCAGGGAGGGGATGGAGAAAATCGTGTTTTGTTTGTGAAGGAAGAAAGGACATTTGCCAGAAAATAACCACGGTTTTCCTAAAAAATGCAAGATGTGAAACAACTTAGATAGGAGCAGTTGTCCCCGATGAGCTGAGACTTGTAGAACCAACACAAATTCTCAGAAATTATGCATTTATTTGCTGTTACTGTTATCTTTAAAGCCTTATTCTTTGCAAATGCAAAGCAATGGAATGTGAATTTACAAAGAAAGTTATTCATTTTTTTAAGCAATTTTTGTATTACTTTATCCTTATAAGGCATTTGTCTCTGAGGTAAGCGTGGGAATTTTTCTGTTTTACTAGAAATATGAACCTGCAAATCTTTTTACCATTTTTATATGTTTTATACTATAAAAAAAACTGCACTTAAAATTCCAGTAAGGGGCTGACTGCTAGATAGCACGGCTGCATCTTACACCTTTAAAAGTATGATTTTTGTGGTATAAATATCTCGGCTCAGAGGCTGGAACAATCTAGAGCAGCAAATGTGAAGATGAGCTGCTGTGAATTCTGTTAACGGGGCTGGGTTTTTTTGTCAGGGTGGATATTTCGATCCGTGTTTGTACCTCTCTTCAGCTCTGACAGATTTAGCTGTGTCAGCAGCGTGCATAGAGGTGGGCCTGACCTTGCAATCGCCTGAAGAAGTGCCTGCCAGTTTCCTCAGACTTTTCTCTCACGTCTGCTCCACCCTCCTTAGAACTGGAGAGTTCTTCCCTGCTGCTTCTTCCTCCTCGTGTTTTAAAAATGAAGGCCGTGGTTTATTTTTCCATCTGGTTCTTGCAGTTAGGGGGCACCACTGACAGTTCTGACCTGTCTGGCTCCGTGTGGGAGGTGTTGATTTTGGGAAAATGAGCTTTAAGCTACTGCGAAAACTCCCTGTTTTTTAGAACTTTTTTGTTGTCGTGTTAAATGTAGCTGCTGATCTAGATCACTCATTTCTCCTGACGGGTGCTGCATAATTCTGTAGAACTGCAGTCAGCTCCTGGGCTTTTTTTATGCTGCTTGGGAGGCTCTATGTGGGCTTGGTGCTAAGGAGTTGTCTCTGACCTCAAATTCTTTGATAGACAATCTGTCAGCTTTGGAAATTCCAGGAGAGTGGAGGACAGAGGATCCAGTGCCAGCGCGTGGTGTCTTTTCACGCATGCATATCGGCCTTTCAGCTGTTTGCTGCCCTGTTTCATGCTTGCTAGGTGCCTGGAAGGGAAGGGTAGAGTTTTTATTGGGTTCTCATGATTGATGCCTTCTTTTCCAGGGGTTTGCCGCCACCGCAGCAGCAACAGATGCTGAGCTTACGGGCAACAAATCAGCCCTCACTGCTCAATGCCAATCCTATGCTTCAGCGGGCCTTACTCATGCAGCAGATGCAAGGTACTGTCGTTATGGGAAACGCTTACTTACTGGAGTTATTTAATCATCCTCTTGGACTGAAACCATACCATGGCTATTTCCTGCTGAACCAGTGCAGTTCTTGTACTTGGCAGTTCCATTTGTCGTCTTTTTTTTTTTTTTTTTTTCCCCTCTTCTCTTTAAATTAGTACGTATCCTCAGAACAGAGGTTCTTCAGTTGTTGAAAATTGCATGTGCCCAACTGTTCACAACTGGGAATAGCTCTAGGAGGTATCAGGTTAGATACTAAATACGTGCCTTCCCTTTTAAGCTTGATGGAGCAAGTGTTTTTTCATCAATATATTTAGATAAAATACTGAGATTTTGATGATTTGTTTGTTTTTCTTGGTTACAAGGTTAAGGCCATTTATTATAATTATCTGTTACATACACACTAACCTTGTTTGCAGTAGATACTTGTCTTTGTCCAAACTTAGTGCAGTACAAACAAATACAGTATAATGAGGTAGAAGATGGTTTGGGTGTCAATTGTATTGTGAAATTTTGATTTCCTGAAATGACTGTAATTTCTATGGTGAGTAATATTTCTGTCTTTCCATCATTGTGTTTCCACAAGTGGATTTTCCTTTTCTTTTTGTGTTTTCAAAACAAATTTATGAAGCTGCCTTATTAACAGCATTACTAATGTAAAGATAATAGGAATAAATGTATGTTTTTATTTATGTCTTAACCTGACAGTTCTTTTCAACACAGAAAATCAGTACCTGGGATAGTTTTCAAGTGCCTAGTCTAGATTAATGCCTGCAATTTCTACCTTGCCTGTGAATCATGCCCAGATGTGAAGACAAAAGATTTATTCTGCATGTCGTTAACTCTCCTTTTGTTCTCTCTTGCCCATTTAACGAGAGGGCTCTCTAGTGACTCCAGTGGCCCTCCACAGATCTCTCTCAGGTTGAAGGGAAAGTGACAGTGAGAAAGGAGAAGCCATGCTCTGATGATTGGTGTACATAGAACCTTGTCAGGAGAAATTGTGACTCCAGCCTTCAGTCAGCCATGCTCCTTCTAGATACATTTGCAGTCTGCTGACGTTTTTCCCTGAATCTTTTATTGAGAAGTTGTATTTGAATAGTGTGCCAAGGACCTGGGCTAATTAGATGGAGCAGGATAAGATATGTTAATGAACACTTTCACATGCACTTTGTCTTAGTGTTGCTCCTCTTCATCTCTCCATGGAGTTGTGACTTCTCTCAATAACCTTCCCCAGGTAACCACAGGTAACATGGAATATGGTTACCGATGTCCAGTGTGGCCCTTTGTAGTGATATGAATTTTTTGGCCATTCAGGTTTGGGTTACATGTAAGAATATCTGATGCTGTGCCATTTCTGTCCCTGGGAAGCATCAGCATAAATAATTCATTGGCTGTGTGTGGCTTCAGCAGTGGGAATAGGAAAAGATAAATACTTCAAATTGAAAGAGATGTGTAGTTCTTTAAAGGTATCAAACTGAGAGCAGAAGATGTTTTCCTGGGTTAAATTTTTTTTTTCATAATATAGCTGGGCCCTTTCATAGTAAGGGGTTATATATGGGAAGCAATAATAGATTAGATTGCTTTTGAATACATAATGAGTACTTCCTGTTTTGTTGTAGGCTTTTAACACTGTAGCTTGGTTTTTCAGATGTTGGGTGCCTGTCTCCAAACTTTGCTGCCCTGTTTTGACAGCTGCTAAAAGGCTGGAATATGCACTAATTCAAGTGAGAGTGAAAAAATGGCAATTTAAGTCCAGGTTCCCTGAATGATGAGTGGTTTCTGAGGATTTAGCTGAGGCATCTGGGCCCCTCCATTCCCTCACCCCCGAAATGGGGGTGACAAGGACTGTCTTCAGAAGAAATTTTTGACACTTGGTTAATAGTCTGTGGATGCTGAACTGTTCAGAAAGCAGAGCATTATAATTGGAAATGGCAGAGTCTCAAGTGTCAGAGTTGAGGTTGACATGTTGAGCTTGCATGACAACCAGGTGGCAGAGAGGACTGTGGGATTTTTTTTTTTAAAGTATAGTGTTGTTTTAAATGAATTGTGTTACTGACTTGTGTTAAAGAGCTCCATGCTATGGTGTGGGCAGTCAGCTGCACAAATGGGGGGGTGAATTTTCCTTTTTTTACAGAGAATTTTTGCAAAACGAGACCTTGTTTGTTGCAAACACGAGCGCTAATGTGCTCAGATCAAATAATTGCTCTAATGATCTTTGCCTGGAGTGACAATTATAATTAAATAGCCTGATCCACGGTAATGGTTGCTATCACATCAAATCATTCTGTGTGCTGAAGAGGGGAGAGCACAGAGCACCTATACAGTGCCCAGTAAAGGACAGGGTCATGTGTAGAGGAGCCCCTTCCCTCCTGCTGCTTGTTCGGGTGGAAGATTTTCTCCTTTGCACAGCGCAGGGTGGTGAAACGCTGTGTTTGCATTTGTAGGAAACCTGCGTGGATTTAACATGACAGCGCCAGCACTGCAGCAGTTCTTCCCTCAGGCTACAAGACATTCCCTCCTGGGACCACCACCTGTTGGGGTCTCCTTAAAGCCAACTCGGCTGGGCTTCCCCAGCCTCCCATTCCAGCGGCAGAACCGGACCTTTCGCAAGGTGGGATTGTGGTTTCCAACTGCTGGGGAGCTTTGTGCTCCTTTTACACTTGCAGCTGTTGACTGTGTAGTAGGTGGAGTACAAAGGAGAAGGGAGAGAGCCTTACAAAGAAAATGTTTTGCACCATGCTGCTGACACAGAAATGCAGAAATCATTCCATCCCAAAGGCTTTTGTAGTCCATATTTACATTTATGATACAAAGGTTGCTTGTCACTACTTGCCCGAGAGAGAGAATTCCCCACGATAGAACTGTTTAAATCTAGGATACAAAAGGAGCCTTTAGAAGTTTTAGCTTAAAAGTAATTACAACAGAAATCCTGGCTAAGTGTTTTGCTGTTCCAAAGCAGTTTGTTGTTCCCAAACAACTTGCTCCTGCTATGGCCGCTCTGCCTCCTTGGGCTGTTCTCCCACTCTTTAAGATCAGACGCATATTTGTCCTTGTGGATTTTGTAAAATCTACAATTCTTGTTTTGTAAAAACCTTTCTCACTTTCCATCACTAAGACCTCTTTTGTGTCCTGGAAATGGTTCTTGGGTTGACTACTACTTGCCTTCTCTTAGGTTAGCTTTGCCATATTTCATCCCATTCTGTCAAAAAGATGTGGTGGATGAGGTAAACTCACACTCTTGGGCTGCCCTTCAGAGTCAAAAGAAGAGGGATTATCTTGGACTATCCTTTTCCCTGCCCGTGTACCTCTTGCCAGAGTTCCTCTAGCATGACCCTACCCTCTGCAAGCAGCTGATTCCCTACAGCTGCTGCTTAGAGCACTGGGGACATGTCCTGGCTGCCTGGAACTGAAATGCCTTGTTCTCTGACCATGTAAACTCTCCTTAGGTGGGGCAGTCCATTATAAACCGTCTATTCCTTTCCATTATCACGTGCTGGAATTCCTGTTCCTGCCCCACAGTAGATGCCCCACAGTAAAACTGGTTCTTTAGGCAATGTGTTTTAAGGACTAAGAGCTGGCAGTGACTCTCTCTGCCCGTTGCAGGACTTCCAGAGGATTCCTGACAGGAAGCGGGAACTAGATCCTGGTTCTTCATCTCAGACACAAGGTGATGAGAAGATGGAAATTCCAGAGGGGATGCAAGCAGGGTCAGAGCAGAACAATTCCTCACCATCCACAGGTAAGGGGGGCAACTGCTTGCAAATATGATAAACTTCTCTTGACTAGTCCTGCAACAAAAACTGGAGATGATTTTAGGCTTAACCAGCTGTGTTTCTCTCTAATTGTAAATACTTAAACTGCTTGTGATAGCCCTCTGCTATGTGCTTCGTGTACTACTTTTACCTGAATATTTGGGGGTTTTTTATGAGCCTGCTCCATTTCTCTTGCATGGAAGACTCTCAGAAGTCCCTTTGACACTGAGCTCATTTAAGATGAGGGGAAAAAAAAGAAAACTGGTCTGAAATTAAATCTTCCGCATTGCCTTACCCATGCTGAAGTCAACATCTCATGCAGCCAAACACATCAAGCAGAACCAGTTACAATCAGCATGCTAAGGAAAAGATGAGTTGAAAGTCCTGGTGCCCCAGTTGTCAAAACAGAAACTGCTGGCACTGAATATCTTAATGTCAGATACGGCACAGATGTGGGAATGTCATTTCTGACTGAAGCGTGCGCAATTTAAAACTGCAGGCTTTGATGAGGTTGTGACCAGGGAACATGCAGCAGTGAAAACTGTCTTATTAACTGGTTGCTGTCAGGAATTTGTGCCACCTTGGCTTATATTAATGTTCCTGTGATCATGGCTCTTGTCACTTTGCTGCAGGACTGAGACCCACTTAGTAGATATGAGCATAATTTCTTGTTTTAGCCAACACCTCATACAGTGACATTGCAATAAAACTCAAATATTTGAGGTCATTATCTAACCTTGTCAGAGCAGCTCATAAATACAGAATAAGCAAGTGTTTAGTATTATTTGCTCTAACAGAGCCTCATTGGCATTTGCCATTCAGATATGGAACATGTTCAAGGTGGTATGGTCTCTTTTGCTAAGGAAATCTTCTGTGTTCCTGCAGAGCCAAGAACTCCAACAGAGTCTGTGTTGAACACTGAGCCTGCAGCAAAAAGACTGAAAAGGTATTTATGGAATGGGGTATTGAGATAGTTACTGAGTTTACAATTATTGTTTTATTTTATTTTCTGATAATTAGGGCTGTATACTCTATTGGTCAGATGTCTAGCATGTAAGAGGTATTTCAGATACTTGTGAACAGTTCAGAAAATCTCGTGGTGCTTGTGAGATATCCGGTGTTGTGGGGTCTCTGCTAGGGGTGATCCAATTATGAGAATGAAAAATGAGAGATGGAGCTCATCTAAAAGGGCAGCAAAGCTGAGTTTGCTCATGTATTATCCTGCCAGGATCCTTGTAAAAGCATAGAGGTTTATTTCTATTCTGGTGTATTTCTGTAAGTTTCTTCCCTAGATGTCAAAAAAGTGAAATGAGCAGAAAGGGAAAGCCTTGGAATATGTTAGGTTACAGCAGGTAATGAGAGGGTAGCTTATTTTGAGAAATGATAAAGGGAATCAATACTCTCTAGTATCCAAGCCTATATCCATGAGCGTTGAGTTCTGTATCCCTTCTGCAAAGGTTGCCTTGCCAGTATCTCTGTCTGTTGGGTAAAAATAGACAAAGGCAATCCAATTATCCCCCCGGGCTGCGCGGCAGGCTGGCCTTGGCAGGCCCATCCCGGCTCCCCCGGCCTCCCGAGGGTGCGGCGGGGACAGGCAGGGCTGCATTGCCATCTAGTGGGAAGGCACCTCGCGGAGTTCCCGCTGCCATCTGCACCGGGCTGCTCCTCTCCCAGAACTGTCACCCTCGGCTGGTGTGGAGGGAGAAGAGGAAGGAGCAGATACAGATTTCTGTAGGCACTGACTTGAGAATTCTCCAGCATGTGTTAACGACGATGAGTCAGGACTCCTGGGCCCTCTTACCTTCCCTGTCAGGCATTCGCCGCCTGCTTTTGGACGAGTTTCCTCACCTCGCTGTTTCCCATCTGTAGATTACAGATTAATGGATAGCTTTAGGGGGAATATTGCAGGATTACATGATCAAGGTAATATCTGAACATCAAAGTAAAACATTAAAGAGTGATAAATATTGTGTGCTCAGGGACCATCGTGAGTTATGATTAGCAAGAAAGTGAATAAATTCAATTAAAGCTAGGTCGAATACATTTGAGTGTATGTTTTGTTAATCTGTTTGCCAAAGCTAATTTAATTTTAATTACATTAATATTTAGCAGGGTATTAATCAAAGTCCTGTTACATGCACTGAAAACAAGAATCAAGTCTGAGGAGTGACAGCTCTCACTGCAGCAAGCCAGCTATTAGGAAAATTCTTTCCTAAGCTGCAGTTAGGGACTGCCAGATTTGATGCATATATTATGGCTGGTATTTACCTAGAATAGATTATTCCTTAGCTTTTTTTGAAGTGTTTCTAGTATCTTCCAATGAACAGATGATGGATCTGTGAAAAAAATAATTTACTGTTCTCATACTGCCCTTCACAGATGACAAGGGCATTCCCCCCATCTATGTCATAAACTTGTGTTTCATGCTTCATTGTTCCATTTCCCTTTAGCCAGGAATACCAGCCTCCTTCTTCATTTCAGGTTTTTCCCACTTCTGCCTTTGCTCCTATGTACCATCTGTACACCTGGAACAACATCCTCATTCCAGTGCAGAAAGCACTCATCATCTTCAAATCCTCCTTGAACACCCACTTCTAGCATGGCATGACAAGTATCCATAGAATACATGTTTCCTCTTTAAATCATGCTCGTGGTGGCTTTTGCTCCCTTAGATTGCTCCTTAGGTTTGCAGTTCAGGCTGCAAACCCTCGCCCTGAGTGCTGGCACCATCTCTGTGTGGTACTGTTAGCATTGAGTCTGCTGGCAGCACCTGACAAATAATGTTAATGCCAGTCACTCTGGTTTAATTGGTGTTTGCAGTGCCCAAACCCTGCTGCATATTCATAGCTGTGTAACCCAGTTCCATGATCACTTATCAGTCGGATAAATCGTGCGCGTGTTCGGGTACCTGCGCTATCGGCTGTCCTGCTTGTGCAGGAGGTGCTGCTCCCTCTTGGCAGAAGGACGCCAGCAGGTGGGAATTTGAGCCGCCCTCGGAGCAGACAGTCAAGTCATGGTGGAAAGTTAGTCCTGACAGAAAAATGGGGGATGGAGAAAGAGACTGCAGGGAATGCTTTGTGCCCTCTGGAAGTCAGACGTTTATTCTCAGTAGTCAGGAGCGCTTTTCTCCTTAGCAGATCACCAATACCAAATGAAAGAAGGCAAGGCCCTTTTGATTTGCATCTTGTAGAATTTCACTTCCCCCACAAGCAGAGCTGTAGGGACTCTGAAATGAAACATGACTGGTATGAATAGAACAGGCAACTGTGGTGAAATCCCTGTAAAGGCACCATGGAGAATTCCTTCAGTTCTGATAGGTCTCTCCTGTCATGCACAGAGCAGCCAGGAGCACTGTTCAGGTGTTCCAATTTCCCTACAGGTCACCAGTCATGACAGGAGAGAGCTCTCAGAGCTCTTATTAAGAATATTTCTTGTATGAACTTAATTCCCTTCAGGCTTCTTGCAGGAGAGGGCAGCTAACCAAAAAATCAGTTGTAATCTTCTTGTCCAGATTATTTGGTTGCTGTTTCTGAATCCATTCCAGAACACCCACTCTACATTATTTTTATTTATTTCTGCCATATTCTTGCCTGAAATACCACTTCCAGTAGCTTATTGATTTGGGGATTTATTGGAAAGCGTGGTAGGTTAGACCCCAGCCTGTGCCTTGGTGTGCCTTTTGAAACTCTTGTCTGTAAGATGGCAATTAAGGTACTTTTCTTGATATCCTTGAAGTGTGACTGAGGAGTCTGCGTTAGAGGATGCCACAGACAGCAAGAAAGCAGGAGTCTCATGCACCCATGTCCAAACTGATGGTGAGTTGTTGAATCCTGTGATTTGAACTTTTAGGGCATTCCTTGCTGGAATTGCACCAGTAGGTCCCATGGGTCTACAGAAATGTTCTTCCCCCAGTTGTACAGGGTGGGGAAAAGAGAATAATATCTAGGAACCAAATCCAAACTTTGTCCCCTAATAGCTGTTACTTGTCAAAGGCAAATGATTGGATGTTTCTGTCTTTATTAAGGATAAAGGATAAGGAGGAAGGTTTGTGAAGTGGCTTATGGCCAACAGTGCTGTGAGAAAAGCTCCCTGACTTCACTCACCTTCTGCTTTGTTTTTCCTGTCATTGCTGTTTTGATTTAAGGCTGCTTAAAGGACTCTTCCTTCTCAGGTACAGACAATGCAAAGGAGTACGCAGCTGAAGATCTCTCCAGAGAGAGGAAATTCTCTGAGGAACCGAAGGCTCCTGAGGTGAGCAGACACCGCTCCATGCAGGGGTGGTGCAGAACATACAACCTCCCCCTCCATCCTGGAGAAGCCCGTTGCCACTGGGAACCAGCTGGCACCCACGTCTGGAGCTCTGTCTCCTGCTGTAAGCTGTTGTCCCTGGCAATAAGGCATAATATGTCTGCAATTAGTGCGCAGTCTGCTCTGACTTGCTGCTTTTGTACCTCTGCTGGCCTGTTCCTTACCTACTGCTGCCTGTGGATGGGGCCTTCATTAAGATTTTTGTATTCAGCTGGAAAGATGGAAAGCTGAATTGAAAGAGTTACTTAAAACTCTATGGATGGAGGGCCATAGCTAAAGACATCTTTTATATTGCTGAAGAGCAAGTGTAAAAAGATTCAGGTGGTGTTAAAAGATGCAATCTGAGAGTCTTTTGCATGAAATATGTGGCCCTCATGCTGGATGTTAAATCAGGACCTTAGGCTGTGTAAAGCTGTGAGGAGACAAAGATTTAACCTCAGGTGTGCATCAGACTTGACAGTCTTCCATAATTGGAGACATTTATTGCTGTGATCAAATGTATCATTCTGCCTGTGTCTGAGATCCTGACTCCATCAGGTGTTGTGCTGAGTGGGATTTAGTTTTGCTGTGGAGAAACTGATGAGCTGATTGGGTCCCTTAGCAACAATTGTTTGAGGCTCCAGTCCCCAGAGACTGGATCATACAGAGGCTGCAGAAACAACCATCTGTGCTAATAGGGCTGGTGCTATGACACAGGGATTGCTGATTTAGCAGCTTTGGGAGGAGTGTGTATGAGAGTCCTTCTGATCAGCCTCCTGTGGGTTCAAGCTTGAGTGCATTTTCCTAAACAGTAAAGAGCTTAGGTGACATACAAAAAGCAGGTATAATTTTTAGAGTCTTCTGCTGAGGGATTGAATGTTGACTCCTTCTTTTGGCAGGTGTTGAGCTCTGGAAGTTCACTGAAAGTGACTATTCAGCAGAGCAGTGAGAGCAGAGCTATCAGTACAACAGCTCTGAAACCAGGGCACTGGGCCTGCGACGTGGGCACAGCTGATCCCAACCCGGAATCAGTCCTTAAATTCTACTGTTACATCTGCAAGACCAATTGCTGCAGTCAGCAGGTAAAAATGCACAGGTCTGACAGGGATCCAGGTGGTCAAGAGATGGGAATTAGATGGCTGGCTGCCAAGGGGACTTGTTAGCAAGGGCTCATGCTTTAGGAACAAGGAACATAAGAAATGATGACAAGTATGCAGATAAAATAAACCTCTCCTGAGAGCTGGCAAGCAACCTGCTAGAGAGGGAATGTGGGTGGATCCACAGGCAGCCATGCTCTTAAGCTTTTATATTTCATTGTTAAACAGCAGTCAAAAGAAAGGAAAGCATAGCTCATACCTATTATTTTCTATGTTTTGGATACATTTAAAAGGATTTTTCTCTAACCTCTCTTTCAGAATTTCCAATCCCACATGGCTGGAATTCAGCACCAGCAGCGACTTGGGGAGATTCAGCACATGAGCAATGTTTGTTTTGTTTCACTACTGCCCATGGTGAAACAGCAGAAGGTGCTAGCAGGAAAAGATGGGTAAGTGTTGGTCTGCAGTAGAATATTCAATCTGAATTTAGCTCTACATGGGTTCTACAATTTTTCGCTGCACCAGGGTGCTTCTCAGTTTTAGGTAAGGTACAAACCCTCTCTGGTTTCAAGGGCCTTAATCTCCTTCAGGCAACTTTCTATCTTGCTGAAGGATGCCAGAGATGACTTTGACCTTTCAGTTTTTAATACAGTGGATTAAATAGGAGACCTGTTTTATCTGGTGCATTTCTGGTGCACAAGCTAAAGCAATCTCTAAGTGGGTGAGGAGAGAAGATAAATCCACGCCTGTAAAGACAGGAATGTGAAGAAAACAATGCCAGGGACAGATTGCTAACTGCAGTATTCCACGGAGAATGAAGAAGGTGTGACTGACAGCCCTATCTGTTGTCACTTCAGAGAGACCCAGCAGCGGTGGTGTAACACGTGTCAGGTGCATTTCACAGGGGACCTCATCAAACATCGCAGGACCCAGGAACACAAGGTAACAGCCTTGGACTTCACTTGGCACTGACCTTTTGTGTGGGGATTAAATGGAAGTGTGTAGCATCTCCTGCTCTCCAAGCAGCAAAGGAAAAGTGACTGAAGTGGAGGAATGCACATAAAGTCCTGCCAGTAACTCCCTCCCTAAGGGCACTGCAGTGCTGTCTCCTGCCTGTGGCATTGTTGGAGCTTCCAGTTGTCATGATGTGTTAGTATGGCCTGAGGAACTTCTAGTGTGTAATTCTTAAGTAAATTTCATTTTCTTAAGAAATATGGTTTATCATACTCACCTAATCAGTTGAATGGGGGAGTTGGTGGGCAGCCTCTCTAAAATAAACTTCAGACAGGCCAGTGTATTTATTGACTTCTAGGGAAGAAGTGCTAGAACACCTCTTTTAAGACATACTTATTTTTGCTTTGCTTGTTTTTCATCTTTTTGGTGGAGAAGAGTTAGTGAGTCCTTTCTGCTGAAAATACTGTTTTCTTTGTGATCTCCCAGGATGTGGGGCTGACTTTGTTTCAAGATGCATCTGCATTCCTCCAAAGCAGTGCCTCTTGTGACTTTATCCCTCTTTCCTTAGCTGGCCAAACGCTCGCTTCGTCCTTTCTGCACTGTCTGCAGCCGCCACTTCAAGACCCCTCGCAAGTTTGTGGAGCATATGAAGTCCCCTGAGCACAAACAGAAAGCCAAAGAGGTAATATTGCCTGGGTGGAGAGCTATGCAGGTCTGGAGGCAGCTACTGTAGAGCAGGATAACTTTCTGCTTCCCTGATGACTGCAGGGCTGAAAGGAAGATGTGCAGTTCTTCCAACCCTGTTTTAATTTTAGTCTTCTGCTGAACTTCAGTTATTAGAGCTGAAAGAAATTGAGTGAAAAAGGGAGAAGGTGTTGGATGTGTCTAGAAGTAAAAGAGCCTTATGCCCCTCTTGCAGTCCCTTCTGTCCTGAGTCCTGGATCTTCCTTGGTTAAATGGTGAGCGCAGAGTTGATCTGATCTTTCTTTTCTGTACCTACCAGGTTAGGCTAGGAGAGAAGGAGTTGGGGAGCCCAGAAGATTCAGAGGAGTTGATCACTGTGGATGCTGTTGGCTGTTTTGAAGATGATGATGAGGAAGAGGAGGAGGAGGAGGGAGGAGCTGGTGAGGAGGAAGACCGTGATGTAGTGTTGATGGAGAATGAGGATTCTGCTGCCAAGCAGGTAAGCTGTGCAAAAGAAGAAGGAATGACCTATATGAGAATCTGCTGTGGGATCCTATGACTTAGCTGGTCTTGGCTGGTTGAGCTCAGGCTCTCACGAGTCTACTCAACCTTGCACAGCAGTAGGGTGGGACTCTAGGGTTCTTCCAGGGCACAGGGTGGTGCAGAAGAGAATCAGACACTATACGTGGGATACATGGAGGTGTTTCTGCTGGGCTGTACAGCTTCTGCTGTCTTCAGACATTAACCTTGCTGAGGAACAGCAGTATTGACATAGTCTCTTTGAACAGCCCAGCAGTAGCTGGGTGTGGTAGCAAACGTGTAGAGGTTTATCTTGACAAATACATTCCCAGTAGAGAGCAGTTACCAAGGAGAAGGTACATGGCTAAGCTCCTTCAGCTTGAGTGCAGGGGGTGATTTTAACCCTTGTAATGAAGTGGTCTGCTGACATTGGGGTTTGCATCTGCCCTTGACCAGAGGCTGTGCAGCTCTCTCTCTTGTGGTATGTGAATCCTCTGTTTTGCTCCCATGCTTACCAGAAAAACATAAGAGCCTGGCAATTACCATAGATACAGCAGGCACTAATGTTCTTTCGGTTTCCAGACTGGGCTGAAGGAAGTGTCTCTGGAGGATTACGAAGGAAGTGAGAAGTATTGTCCAGACACAGCCTATGGTAAGCAAGCAGAGTTAAGGGCAAAGGGCCACAGGGCCTTCTCTGGCTACATGCTGTATCTGTAGGAGGGGATGGTCTCTACCCACTGTTAATAATGACTTTGTGGGCCATGGTGCTCCAGCATCTGCACTGGACTGGTGCAGGTCACTGCTGCCTGGAGAAGAACCTCTCCTGAGAGCAGGATGTTTCTTTATAACTGTACGATAAAACATAAGGATGCGATTGGTGTTTGTCAACTGCCTTTTGCTTTGAAGAAGGATGAGAGCCAAATACATTTCTAAGGTAGGACATGGAAGAAGCAGGGCAGGAGTACTGAAGAAAGTAGGTAGCAAATGAGGGATGCTCTGGAAAGATGGAGTCGGAAAGCATATTGATTGGAATGCTTTCCAACAGAAATGCAGCTTGCAGAGAGATACTGAGCATCACTGACAGTATCAAACTCTCTGCTAGACCCAAACTGTGCATGTTTGCTCTGCTTCAGAACCCCCACGCTGTACCGAGCAGTTCCTCAGCCGTGCTGCTGGCCTGGTGGGCAGTGGTGCCTCCAGATGGCTGTGTCTGGTCCCCACCCTGTAAGCGACTGACTTCAACCCCCTAAGGGCCACTTGTGTTTGAGGAGGGCAGCTCTGCAGAGGCTGTTTTGTGCCCAAGGAGAGCTCTGTTTACACGAATCTTCCATATCGCTGTAACCTTCCACTATCGTGTGGCAGATGGAATAATGATTCATGCTGTGAATGTTCTCTGCGTGTTCCTCTTGCGCGCCTGCTGTCTTCTGCTTGGTTTGATCCCATTACATTAGATCACATGTCCTCTGTAGTTTTCCATTGTATTCTTTTCTCCCTTTTTCCCCCCTTAACGCTCTGTGTAGTTTCTTTGCTCTGGCAGCCAGACTTCTCTCTGAATATCAACCACAGCCATTCCATGGTAAGACGAGATATTCAGCAAGTCACCTAGCAAATCCCTGATTAACAGAAGCAAAGCTTTCCACCTCTCCTTTTTTACCCTCATCCCCCTTCCCTTTTAACATGCTTTCATTATTTGAGTTCCATTCAATGTGATCTGTGATTTCCCTTCCCCTCCCGTTTCGCAGGCCTGGATTTTCTGGTCCCCGTCGCAGGTTACCTCTGCAGGCTGTGTCACAAATTCTACCATAGCGACTCCGCTGCCCGGCTCGCACACTGCAAGTCCCTGATGCATTTTGAGAACTTTCAGGTTAGACCCTTTGGCGATTGCATGGCCTGGCATTTGTTACCCCTGTGCGTGTCTCTCCAGTGAATCCACCACGTTAGCTGTCTTGTCTCCAGCTCATTTCCATCATCCTTGGTGTCCATTATGCCATAGCTTTCTCCTGATGTGCTCTGTCTTTGTCTCCCTTGGCCCTTGTAGATCTAAAACCAGTCAAGTCCTGCTTCCCAGCTACTGCTGCTGTCATCTTTTTGCCTGTTTCTGGCTGGGAATCTTCCTCAGAGTGTCCGCTCTGTTTGCTGAACCTGTGGAGTCTGTCTTTTAGTCCAGGCCTCTTCTCTGTTAGGTTACAGATTGGTCAAGGTGGGATTGAGCAGGAGAGAGAGGCTGTTCCTTGTAAAGAAAGCTGGTGCATAGACAACTCCAGGTGTGATACCGCAAGAACAGCTCCTTTAGCCAAAAGTGTGAGTGTGATTCATCCAGGAAGAGGCCTGGTAAAATCAGATACCTTAGAAATCTGAAAATGTACCATTACAGACTCTTTATGTGATAGAATCTACAAGCTGGTGAGAGTCCATTTGTCCCCAGGGTCAGCCTGCAAGAGGAAGTCTGTCTGTCTGTCTGTCTGTCTGTCTTTGTCTGCTGCCCTTTCCTAGAAACTCCTTAGCACAAAGCTCTGCAAACTGATGCCATTCCTTTGCTTTTCTGGTTCCACCTAAAGAAGCCATATTGCCCCTTGCTGCTTTCGTATCTAAAGCTTTTCCTACTGGGCTGGCCTGGAATCTGCCTCCATTGTTCTGTCCTTGTTGACTTGCCAGGGGGTGAGGGGCCTGGATTAGTGCTTGTGGAGGGTACACAGGGCTTGCACTGTTTCTGCCCTATCCTGTGACTACTGCCTGGGCCCTCCTGTATGGGAGAGAACTATTCCCTGTCCTTGGCAAGGAGGGAGGCTCCCACATCGACTTTGTCCTCTGCCTGCACCCACAATCTACTCCCAAAAACTGCTGTGCTTCCCTATGACCTTTTTTAATAGTGTTTTAAAAAAAACCCAAAAACATACACACACACACCCCTAAACCCCCAAAACTTCATATTTTTTTTCTAGTCTTCAGACAGAAGAAGCTATTCCCAGTCAGCCATCACTGCCTTTAGGAAGGGGTGGAGTGCTTTAGAATTCTGCCAGCACTCAGAGCAGTGGATTTGGAATGGGAGGAGACCACAGCTGTTCTTCATGGTTGCTCATCCTCTCCCACTCCTGCAGCTAGTCACTTCAGGAATGAAGGAATTGGACTTGCTGTTTCCCTGGCTTGTTTTACATCAGCATAGAGTGAAACTGCAGTAGCAGTCACTTATGTCACTCTTTTGGCCCACTTAGAGCTGAAATCAGATGCTCTTCAAATGCATGCCAGAGTGACCTGGGGAGTTCATGAGAAGAGTCCAGACTTACATATCTGCAGGCAGATAACTATTTTTCTTGGCTGCCTGGGTGCCTTGGGGTTGTCACAGCCTGAGTTAAATCACTGCCAGTTGCTGGGGTATTCTCAGCAGACTAGCTCAGCAGAGGGTTTCAAAGCAGAGAATTGTGTGTTATTGAGATAATTTACAGCATCACTCTGGACACCAGTTTGCATGCCTGCACCTGCTTGGGTTTGGGTACAGTATGACTCAACTCCAGTGTGATATGATATTGTTCATATCCTACAATTTGAAGACAGAGGAAAAACAAGCCTGCAGTGATAAACTGAATTACAATGTAAAGCTGCCTGTCAGATGTGCTGTAATTCCACACTGCAGATTGGTGAAAGCCATTGTGCTCAATATTGCTTCTCTAAATTGTCAAGTGTAATGCTAGTGCCAGTTCAAGGAACTCTTCAGCAGGCAGCTGAAAGGGAGTTAATTATGACGGGAACTGCTGTGGAAAAGAGTGAACTTCAGTTTATTCCTTTAGGTCATGCTCTGTCTGGGCATTGAAGACTGGGTTCCTGGTATCTGTTAGCTAGCTACAGTGAGTTGTTTTCCCAAATCCAGTCTAGAACATGTGTAGTAGCCATTTTAATCTCTTTACGGACCTCTACTGGTTCATCATGATAGTGAGTGCAAATTAGTCATTTTATTGATGATATGTTTACCTTTACTCTGTGGAAAACCCCAGTGACTTGTAACAAGATGTAACTGATATCCTAGTCTTCCTGTCAACAGTTCCACTGATCCTGCAGATTGTATCAATAGAGTGAAGAAATACTAAGCTTTCAGCTTAAGCCTTGCTTTGGCTGGTAAACATGAAATCACACCAGTAGCTGAGGGCTGAGCAGAGCTTCACATGCCCAGGGTATGTGTCCTGGCAGTAGCTGAAGCAGGAGCTGTCACTTGCACTTGTTACATCTACAGAGTCCTGAGTCTGACTGAGATTAACAGTCGCCAGTTTGTGATTTCTGTCTCAGGAGTCACTGGTCTGCCATGCACTTGCTCAGCATTAAGTAATGCGAGAGGGACTTCAGTTTTTAATACCACTTTTCCTCACAGGAGCTGACTCTTCTCTGTTGAGAGCCTCAGCAGCCAGGCCAGGAACTGCTGAGATCACTTTGCCCCTGCCACTCACCACTGTTTTTGTACAGGTGTTCCTGGACCAGCTGCTGCTTTGCTGCAGTGACAGGAGCTGAGCTGAGCTTCTCTCTCACATTGGTTTGTTTGTATTTGCAGAGATACAAGGCAGCAAGGCATCGTGCCACAGCTGCCTACCCCGAGGCTCCTTTGCATTCCCAGGGCTCCAGCTCCCAATTGCTGGATGATCCAAAACAGCCTCTTGCTACAACAGCACATACCAGCAAGAAGATGAATGATGATCATGGGATAGATAAGGAGGGCACAGAGCTGTCAGCCCTGCAAGAACAAGCTTCAAGGTCTCTGGAGGGTAAGGGTGAGCTGGCCACCTCTAGGCCAGAGGGCAAGAGCCTGGCCAGTGTGACTGACGATGTGTGTGATATCATGGTTGTAGAAGAAGAAAGTCTCCAGGAAGAGAACAAGTCCACTGCCACTAGTGCCGACTGCCTGTTCTCTGAGGAGAGCCACACCGTAGGGGAGTCACTGGGACGTGAGGAAGAAGCCAACACAGCCAGGCAGAGGGCAGGCACAGACGACCACCAGGATCCAGAGAGTGGAGGAGGCTTAGGACAGAACGAGGCAGCAGATGCAGGCCAGGAGGCAGCAGCAGAGCCTTCCTCCCTCGCCAAAGGTGAGACAGCTGGTCTCACCTCTGCTGGGTGCAGACGCTCTTCCAGGCGCAAGCCCAGATAGAGTGGCCTTAAAGGAGAGCCCTTTACATATGATATTTGCTGGAAATGTTTATTTTCTGAGTCTTTTAATAGAGCAAAACCTTCAACTTTACTGCTGTTTTTATTTTAAGAATAAATAAGCCTGGCTTTAGCGTGTCTAATACAGGATAGTGTTGCTTATTACTTGTACAGTTGGGATACAGCATTTCTGTTGAAAGACTGAGGCTTGGATTGTTGAACCTGAAAGAAGATGGTATGGGATTTCCATAGGGGACAAACTTCATGGAGTGATGGATGTAGACTTAAGAATTCTTTGTAGTTCCTCTCATTTCCTTTCCAGGCAGAGATAATGTTTATCTCTTGGGAGACTCTGCCGAATTCTGCTTCTCAGAACACTTTCCTTTCTAAGACACACAGTTGGACAAGCAGTCTTGGACAAGTCCTAAGCTAGGCAAGAACATGCACCTTGGTCCTTTGTTAATACTACAAGGCTTAATTCAATCTGTTCTTATAGTGGAGACTCTCAGGAAGAAATTTTGTTTCAAACTGATTTTAATAAAACAGATTTCTTTTAAATAACCTCTTTAACTTTCAAAAAAACTCCTTTAACACTACATAAGTAGAACAGTAAGACTTGCTTCAAAAGTGCTGGCTCTAGGACATGCTGACAGGATCACAAGGTTACAGACCAGACCTCTCATACCTTGTCAGAATGTGCAGGGAGGGCTCTGCTCTCTACTGCTGATGCTGTGGTGGGGGCCTAACCAGGCTGCTCTGCCTCTCCACACCTCAGTCCTTAATGGCAGCTGACGGAGTGGGGCAGCTCCCAGTTACAATGGTCAGAAACATCACCCTGGTAGCTTGTTTTATCTGCTTGGAATGGAGTGGAAGTGTCCAGTGGTCTGGAACCATGTGCCAATATTTGATACACAGTTATTGTGGCTAAGGGAGCAGCTGTAGCTTCAAGGCAGCAGCTGGCCTGGTCCCTCCCTCTCCAGGGCTGTCACCAGAGTTACACTTAGGGACAAGCCTGGAGTCGGGACAGCCCCTGCCAATGGTGCTTTCTGAGGAAATGGGGTAAAGCCATAATACCCCTTGCTTGGATTTAAGGAAAAGAGAGCAGAGAGAATTTTTCCACTTTGTGAAGAGGGCCTCCTGCATACTACCTACATGGCCTCAGGTTTCCTACAACCAGCTTTAACCAAGTGTGAGTGCCAGGCTCATGTTGGGGAGCAGAAAGAACCAGCTCTCCTGCACCCACCCTTGTGCTTCTGCACCTGTCTCACAGCTAAAGGAAAACAGAACACGGAGATGAATGGCAGGATACAAACACAGAAAGGAACAAGTAACAGACATGAGGCACCTCTGCTATTCAAGTTTTACATTAAATTGGTGACCAGTAACTGTCCCCTTAGCAACACCAGCTGGGAATGTGTGGCCAGGCTCTAGGCAGGAGGCTGGGATCCCTGCACGTCAGCTCCCATGTTCAGCTGCTTGCTCTGCTGCTGGAACTCCAGCCGGGTCTGGCGGTTGGACTCCAGCAGTTCCTTCAAGCAGATGTGTAGGTGATCATTCTTCTCCTCCAGGTGATCCAGGCAGGAGTTGATCTGGTCCAGCATGGAGTTTATTGCTGCATATTCTAAAAGCAAGGGAAATGAGAGACTGAACAATGCAAGTACATTGTCACTGCAGTCAAAGCAGGCAGCGAGAGCTCTGGCAAAACACGCCCACAGCATTCTGGCTGTGCCTTATTTGCCCCTAAGTGGGTGAAGTAAAATGCAACTGAATCCTACATGTGCTCTGTTCCCTGATCAAATTAGGCCAATGAGAAGCTGGAACACTAGTAACAAGATCTAAGGCAAGGTACTGGGCAGACCAAAGCCATTGTGGGCACATCTGACAGCCTCAGATCTCACACACAAACAGCCAGCCACAGGCTGAGTGCTGACTGCAACAGTACCAGATAAATCCCAAAAAATAAGTCAGCCTTTTTAGCTGCCTTTGGAATCATCTTTCCTGATAGTACAGGCATTTTGTCAGCATGTTGCAGTGTTTATTTTCTGTCAATTATCTGGATAAGGCTTCCAAGCTGGGTTGTGCTTCACTCAGGCCTGGCTGGAGTCAGGCTGCCATAACAGTGCAGCCATCGTGGCTGTGGCAGGAGGAGGGGATGAGCCCAAAGGTGCTGGTAGTGGCACCATTATTCCCACAGGAAGGTAAGTCTTGGGCACTGAGTTAAGCCACAGCATTTTCATGCTCTGTTAAGGCTTTGAGTACTTCAGATTCAACCTAGACCCACTGCAGATGATCCTGGGAGTTGGTTCTCTAGGCACAGTTTCTTTTTCACAGCATTGTTTCAAGTGCAGCAGTTTGCCTCAGTACAATGGCATTTCACAGTGCTGTGTGTGAGCACTGTTACTCAGCTGTAGAGTGCTGGGCTGCTGCAACACTTGCTTTTGGATTGCTCCAAGCAATACCCACACAATCCTGAAGAATAACAAAAAAACAAACTGAAAAAACAGACATGCTAAACTGCAGAGGTTATTCAGGACCTCTGGGGGGCTGCAGGGGACCCCAGACAGAGCCAGTCCCATGTTCCTTTCTGAAGCTGCACAGCTGGGTGAGTGCAGGGAGGCTGAGGTGGAGCTGTGACCTGTGGGCTGATGTTGGTGAGGATCAGGGGCTGCAGGGCAGGGAAGGATGCCTGTGTGGCTGAAATCCCCCAGACCAGCCCTGCCCCTCTCAGCTGCCCCTTTGCCAGGGTGTCCTGGTGCCCCAGCACACCAGGTGCAGGTACTGCCATTTCCAGCAGCTTTAAAAGAACCGTGAATATTTAAACATTGAAGTGATTTGCATTGTTAACAGCTAAGAGGTTTCATTATAAAAAATAATTATCCTCCTTTTCTTATAACCACTTTGGAGCTATTAAGAGTGTTGCAGCCTTTAATTCTTTGGAGAATTGTGTAATGTGTCATTTGAGCTCATTAATAAAAGTTTGGCCTTGCAGGTATACACAGAGGTGGCATTACGAGCGAGAGCACTGATGATGTTCTTGCATTTAAAAATCAATCCCACAAACACATGTTTCCAAAAAGGTAGCAGTTATCACTATTTTTCAAACTATGAGCATTTTTCAAGGTATGTGAGTTACAGCTCTTCAATTTGATGCACCATATTCCAGTGAAATGAGGAACAGATCCCAAGCAGACATGGTAACTACTTCTGGCAAGGGACATTAATCAACTTGGCAAGAAGTCTGTAATCACAGCAGAAGCTTAATTTTCTCAGTGCCTAAAACTCAAATGAAGGTTATATAATTTGTGCAGCTTTGGGAAATGGAAAAAAAAATTAATTATTTTAAAATAACCTGTAAAAAACTTTTATTTGATTGTTTTCTGTTAGCTGCAAGCTTGGTGGATTTTTGTGGAAACGTAACCACATCCCTATTGGAAACACTGAGCAGGAGTATCACGATTGCATTAACTCCTCTACATTCTTACAAGAATAGTTGACAAAAATCAGATTTCTTACTTGAGATGAAGGAAGAGATCCACAGCCTCAGCCCCACTAGACCAGGAAATAGCTGCAGTCCTTTATGACCAGCTACTGCACACAAAGCCCAGTTAATTACAAGCAGAACAACCCAATTAGTTAGGAAGTAGATCTAATTTAGTGACTTTCTCCAACACACCCAATGTGTCTCTTAGCTCTTCAAAAACGTGAAATGCAAATCACTGTGATGATGCAAAGCAGTGAAAGTGCTTGGGGTGTTTGAGGGCAGAAATGATTGTCCTGTCACTGCAGCTAGATCCAGACAAAACTCCTAAAATCACTTGTGTGGGTCACATCTGGGAACAGAATGTTTTGGGAAAGAGCAGAACCCAACTCCACCACTTTCAACAGAAGAGTAGCTAAGTGCTTACTCTGAAAGAATTCCAGTTTTAAGCGTGACCTCTGCGTCCACATTACTGCTCTGCTGTCGTCTCACTTTCTCCAAGGGCTGGTTGTAACCGGACAGGGCAGTATCTGAAACTTCATACCCAGCCTCTGCAGAAATGCCCCAAGGTGGAATTTGCCAAGCTAGCCGCATTAAATTTTCTTTTTCCATTCATGACTTCTTCTCCCAGATCTGCCCTGTGGTTTCGAAACCAGAACATCCTCTTTCCTGACATCCGCACCCCGTACGCCAGCAAAGGCACAAAATAATTCTTTCACAAGAAAAAAAAAAAAAAAAAATCAAANGGGCCTGCAGCCAATGGGAGGGCAGGGCGCCCCCTGCGTCACGCGGCCGGCGCTGCGGCGATCTCTGTGGTTCGCGCGGAGGGCGCGGGCCGCAGACGCGCGGGCGGGCGTGGCAGCAGCGCTGGGTGAGGAGCGGCCCCAGCGGTCAGCGGCGCGTTCCCCGTTCCTCGGGGATTTTTCCCAGTGCTAGGCTGTGTCCTTGCCCTCCCGAAGTGCCCTCAGGTCTTCCCAGACTCCCTCGCTCATGGGCTGCCATCAGCACTACGTGCTTCTTTCCCAACACAAGAGATGCTCTGTACGGATAAATCTGTGTCATGTCCGNTGCTGGGAATCAAATCCTGCAGCCTCTCACCCCACTGCCGTGCAGCGAGTGCATCGCAGGCGGCGGGCACCGCTCCCGGCAGAACAGCTGGGCACACCCGGGCACACCGCGCTCTGCCACCCGCAGCCCAAGGGGCCAGGCCAGGCCATCCTGCGCCACGGGATCCCCTCCGAGATGGCGGCCCCGCTCTCCCCCACGCACCTTCCTCCTCGAACGTGTCCCCGCCATCGCCGCCGTCGTCGCCGGCGCCGCCGCCCAGCACGTGCGGGTCCCCGTTGGGCCCCGACATCCCGCTGCGCCCGCCCGCGNTTCCTCGGGGATTTTTCCCAGTGCTAGGCTGTGTCCTTGCCCTCCCGAAGTGCCCTCAGGTCTTCCCAGACTCCCTCGCTCATGGGCTGCCATCAGCACTACGTGCTTCTTTCCCAACACAAGTGATGCTCTGTACGGATAAATCTGTGTCCTGTCCGTGCGAGGGCTTTGCCACTGAACTCCCAACTCCAGCCCTCTCACCAGCTCTGCTTCGTCCACTAAGCGGCTTGAACCAGCCTCAGGTCACCTTCCTCTTCCCTAAAGCAACAAGCGCGATTCTCTTTGCCCTTCCTTGTCTTTGGCCTGGTATCAGCCACACCTCAGTCACCTTGAGGAGATCTTATGGCTGTGTGGTGTTTTCATCCTCGGGAGAGAAGTCACTGGCATTAAAATAACCCACAATTAGGGCATTGATTCAAGCAGCACTCCTGAAATCAAGGACTCCGTTATTAAGTGGGTATTTGGGACAAAGATGAAAGTAAAGTTCATGTCCTCATTTAACATTGCAGCCACCTCTCCTTTCAGTGCGTAATGACCCTGCTGCGCTGCAGAGTCAGGCTCGTGCTGCACCCCAAACAGGGAAATTGAATATAAGTGTAATTAATGGATGTAACCACATGTTAATAAGACAGATGATGACTTTCAGTGTGGAGATGCACGCTTGCATTGTGGGTGCGTGCTAGTCAGAACCCACAGCCCCTCCGGGCGCAGAACCACAGAATCCCAGAATGGGACAGACATCGATCAAGTCCCCTCTCAGGCGCCTTTTCTCGCGGCTGAACAGGCCCAGCTCCCTCATCCTTTCAACTGATTATTTTATTCCCACTTTAGACTCTGGGGTGTTCTCAATTAAATAATGACAGGGCAGCGGTCCGCCCCTCGTTGGGTGTCCGGTGCGGAGTGTCCGGTGCGGGGCCTGCCCTCAGCGGGGCGCGGGGCCGCCATGCCCGCAGCCCGAGCCGCGGCCGTGCCGGGGCGGTGCC
>VYXF01001324.1:239436-264110 GCA_013397295.1 Polioptila caerulea
CTGCATTCGCACTGGGCGGCAGCGCCGGGCTGTGCCTGGCGGCGCGGCAGCGCCTGCGGGAGCACTCGGCCGCTGAGGTAACGCCGGGGGCGGCTCCCCCTGATCCCCGCCGTGCCCTCCCCGCGGCCTGCGGGGACCCCGCTGCGGCGGCAGCGAGCCCCCGGGGACGGCGGCTCCGTGCGGACCGAGCGGCTCCTTCTGCCCCGGTTTGAGTGAGGGAAGAGCTTAAAATTGTCTGGGAGGCCCCTGGCAGAGCATTCCTTGAGGAGCTGTAAGGAAAGGCTGTCAGTGGGGGCTTCCTGGGGATGTGGAGCCTTTTCTGTTGTTGCTTTTTCGCAGCACCCGCGCAGGGTTGTGTAACCCAGTAAATTGTAAACGAGAAACAAAGCAGGGTGGCTGCATTTGTTCTTTAATGTGCGAGGAATGATTGGCACGGCCTGCCAGGCTGCTGAGGTGTAGCAGCTTTGCGAAACATCCCGTAACTGATGTCCCGCTGGCCCTGGGCTCTCCCTGCCTTGTCCCAGTTGTGCCCAGGTTGGTTAATCCCAGGAATGTCAGCTTGGGCAGACACGTGCCTAAAATCAAATGCAAACTCTGCTCTCCCCACCTTGTGGCCTCAGCAGAAGCTGTTGTGGGGGAGGGATTGGTTTGTAAAGGCTTTATTTGTGTTTATTTGAATACTACTGCAAATGGTTGTGTTTTTCTATAGAATTCTGTTTTACAGAATAGAAACTATAAAGGAGTAAACTGTCTGGATTTATTTTTTTCCCTAGCTGTGAATAGGACATTAAATTCCAGCACATTAAATAGATGTTTAGAGAAACAGGTTATTGGTCCCAATGGATGGTGAATATTTAAATATTTGATGCCACTTAAAGAAAGCATCTGATAGCCAAGATATGCTCTTGATCAGGTGTTGACACTGAATGTCAGTGACTATGATTTCATGACAGAAATAAGGGTGGAAGGAAGGTAGCATTTATTTAGCAGAAAATGGAATCTTCTGTTCTCTTTCTTTTCCAGCTGCCTGCCGGGAGCCTGCAGCTCACTCTCTACCAGTACAAAACGTGTCCTTTCTGCAGCAAGGTCCGAGCTTTTCTTGATTATCATGGACTGCCCTATGAAATTGTGGAAGTGAACCCAATCATGAGGAAAGAGATCAAATTCTCTTCTTACAGAAAAGTGCCCATCCTGCTAGCCAACGCTGGGAGCCCTCTGGTAAGTCTCCCTGACTTGGAGCCTCAGCATGCAGGGGAAAAGGTTTTGAAGAATTTCCTTTTCAGTTTAACCAGCTTCTTGTAAAAGGTTGTTTTAATCCTGTTTTTCAGCAATTGAATGACTCCTCAGTGATAATCAGTGCAATAAAGACCTATCTAATTTCCAGGTAAGGAAACAGGGTGATGAGAGAAGAGCTGAATGTGGAGGGCCCAGGTTAAGTAGAGATTTAGAAGACTCTGAGCATGCCATAAGTCTCTTGCTGACCTCAGGCTCTGAAGCTCTGGGTGATCTGGCTGTGATAATATGGGTGGTGCCTATGTATGTTGTGATGTGTGTGATGTAGAGCAAAGCTTGTACCTTTCAGAAGTGCTTTATCATCTCTGAGATTCTGTTTGCACAAAACCTACTTAAACATGGACTAGTGTTAGTCCTGGAACTGAGCTTACAATTAGCCAGTTATAACATCTAGAATGAAAATGGCATTGTTGTGCCTATGGCCTGTCCTTTAGGTCTACTTGAGAATGGTAGGAAGTTTTATGCCTGCAGAAATTTCTGTTCTGTCACAGACAAAGTTATGTGCACTAATAATAGTTGCAAGTGGCTGTTCCAGTCTCTTTTTTTTTTTTCTTTTTTTTTTTTTTTCCATAGAATCTGGAACGAATGGGTCTTACTTTTAGAATCATACATTTTGTAGTGTGTATCTTTCAACCTGTCCTTTGCTCTTGCTTCTTTTTGGTAGCAGCCAGATCAGTGCTAACTGTGTTTCTTTTCACAGGAGAAATAGCTTAGAAGAAATCGTGTCCTTTTATCCACCTATTAAAACAGTGACTGAGAAAGGCAAGGAAGTGCTTGAGTATGAGAATAAATACTGGCTCATGCTGGATGAGAAGGAGACAAAGAGAGTCTATCCTGTCAAAGAAGTGAGAGTGTAAGTGCTCTTCAGTTTCTGGGCTCTCCAAGTCGGGTCACAGCCCCCCCACATGTACTCAGGGTTGATGTAGATGTAAAATCCCACCAGAGCTGACAAGTCTTGTTACAGCTCTGTTAGTGTTTCAAGCCTCATTAGCTGGTTTGCTGTGTTTGTTAGATAATTCAAAACAAAGCTGTTAGACAGCCTAGTTACCACCACCATGGTCACACAGGCCTTGAGCTGCCTTCAGTTTCCCTCTTGGCCTTTCCTTTGTGCCACAGAGGAATGCTGTTGAGGGAGAGTTTCCCTTCCTGCTTTATTTCTTGTATTGGGCAGAGAACCTAATGCTCTATCTTAGTCTTAAATTCAGTTTGAGATTGGAGGAGCCTTGCCAAAGATAACGATGCTGAGTGCATTCTTGAGAGGTCCCCAGAGTACCTGGGTAGGAGTGCTTGACCTTGGAAGGATCTCTGGCTAAGGCAACTGTGATCCTTCCTCCTGTAGCCCTTCTATCTGTACCTCGTTCACTGGAAACTTTCTTTTGCTCACAGGGAAGAAATGAAGTGGAGAAAATGGGCAGATGATTGGCTCGTTCACCTCATCTCCCCCAACGTTTACCGCACCCCCAAAGAAGCCTTGGCATCTTTTGATTACATTGTCCGTGAGGGGAAGTTTGGCACCTTGGAGGGTCTCTTTGCCAAATACGTGGGGGCTGTTGCCATGTTCTTCGTTAGCAAGAGGCTGAAGAAAAGGTTGGTATCACTAAGCACCAAGTACACAAGAGGAGAAATAGCTCCTCCTTAGCTGTGAACCCCAGCTGTCAAACGGCCTAACTTCAGAGTTTCAAACTGAACCATTTAATCCTGTGTGAGTAACAGCTGTACTTCTTTAACTGGAGGTACTGAACCCCTCTAATCATCCACTACTTAATTACTGACTGCCCCTTCACTCTGAAATACTGCCCTTACTTGCAAACCAAGACCAGTCTATAAGGTGAGAGGTGATAGAAGATTAAAGAAAGAAACAAACTCGTTTTTTCAATCTGATTCTTTTTATCCAGACACCAGCTTCGAGATGATGTCCGAGAAGATTTGTATGAAGCAGTTAATGAGTGGGTAAAAGCTGTTGGCAAAAATCGACTGTTCATGGGTGGGAACCAGCCAAACCTCGCTGACCTGGTAAGGGCTTCATCCCTGCAGTTTTTGTCAGGTGGATCACAAATTATCCTGCTGCTCACCTCTGTGAAATGATTAATACAAGTACAGGCAGAGAAGTTGAGCTACATGAGATACCTTGTCCTTTGTACATTAATACAGTTCCCACATGATGAGGACTTCCCCATTACTGTACATAGATCCTGATCCTTCCTTACTGTTTCCTCATGGAAAAACATGCATATTCTTAATTACTTTTCTGACATGCACTCTCCCTTGCTAATCAGAAGGATGGATCAGATGGCAGGACAGGGGAAGAGCCATGCTGGCTTGGATATTGTGACACTTGTTGTGCCCTAAGCTGTTCTCCACTGCTTTTTCAGTGTTGTTCTGACCTCTCTGCTCTGCACAGGCCGTGTACGGGGTACTCCGGGTCATGGAGGGGCTGGAAGCCTTTGATGACATGATGGTTCACACCAATATTCAACCTTGGTACCAGCGCATGGAAGAAGTCATTCAAAAAACTGGAGTTGCAATCTGATGCCAGCTGCAGCTGCCTCCCTGAAGTACTTGCATGGTGAAAACTTCAGAAGAAATGGCTTTTATTTTTAGAGTTGACTGGTCACACCTAATGGACTGACATGTGGGCACAGAGACCCCGTTCAGAACATCAAGTCGCTGTGAGAGAAGGGTCCAGTTGGGTGTTCGTAGAAGGATGGGGACAGGTAAAAGAAAGGGATCTTGGATGCTGCTGGAAAGGAGGCACTCTGAACTGAAGAATGCAGCAAAAAGGCTTCTTTCAGACAAGAGACATCCTCAGAGCAGGTTACTGTAAAAGCAAGATGCTCTTGGCTGGTGTTCTGGCTGTGTCAGATGTGGTAAGCCTGACCAGCTTTTGCCTCAGGCTGTCTTCTGCTACTCATCCATGTCACCTAAAGTGTTTTCCTGACTGAGACACTGGATACTGGTTTTTAAGTGACAATATTTCCTGCAATAGAATCTTGTAAACCTAGTGCTAAGGGAACTGGAGGAATCTGCAGTGCTGGAGGAGGCACCCTTCCTCTGACAGCAGCGAGGCTGTGCTCGGCAGGGCGTCTGCTTTCACTCCTCCATGTAAACGGTTCTCTCAGGACTTGTTTCTGTACGGTCTGCAAGGATAAAGGCTGGCTTTATTCTGTCCTCTTTGTGAGATCTGAGTCCTTACCTTACCCTTTACAGCCAAAGAACATGGCCTACACTGAAATCACAAGTGCAGAGCAGTTACTGGATAGGCTTGTCTTGCATGAGATCTCTTTGGAATTTCCCTGAAGATCAGTTTGTTATTGTTTTAGGAAAAGAAGGATTAAGAGCCATCTGCATGGCCAGGGATTTCTACATGTTTCTGTCATGCAAGAGTAATAAAGGATTTGCTGATGTGGCAGATTAGGAGCTGTACCTGCAGCTGAGTCTTCTGAGCTGTGCTGGGTAGAATCATAGAATGGGTTGGGTTGGGAGGGACCTTAAAAACCATCTTGTTCCAACCCCTGCCATGGGCAGGGACACCTTCCATTAGACCAGGTTGCTCTAAGCCCTGTCCAACCTGACCTTGAACACTTTGAGGAATAGGGCAGCCACAGCCTCTCTGGGCAAGCTGTGCCAGCACATCCCCATCTTCACAGGGAAGAATTTTTTTTTAACATCCCAGGTAACCCTGCTCTCTGTCAATGGGAAGCCATGGCCCCTTGTCAAAGTCCCTCTCTAGCTGCAGAAACAATATTTGTCATTGCAAGAGACAATGCAAGTTCAAATGTGAGTGATCCTCTGCACAGCCCAAGGCTTCAGTATCCTTCATTACCACATTGATCAAGTTCTGTTTCCGTGGAAGAACAGGCAGGTTTCAGGGAATCTGATTTGTTGTGGTATTTCAGGTGCAGCTGAAGTTGGTCTGTAATACAACTGCTTGCCCAGTGTGTGTTCAGGGGGAGTACCTTTATTGGTTATCACAATGGTGGTGACAGAGGTTTGGGGTTTTTTCTGAATGGAGGACTAGTTCAAAATTCAATTATGACATTGGAGGGAGAAACAGACTCTTTTCAGTACAAATGGCTGTGTGGCTGCTCTGACTTGTATTTCTTTAAAACTGCTTTGTACTGAAACTTGGGTTCCACAGTATCAACAGGCAATGTTCTTTTAAAGAATTATATTGAGCATGCATAAACAGGAGGTTGAAGAAACCCTTGATGATAATTTCAGCATCCAGCTCAACCCAAGAGGGAGGAAGAGATTTTAATGTTTAATGAGGATCTGAAGCACCAAGGGCTCAGTGACTCCACCTCTCATTGCTGTGCTGTGCCACATGAATCAGTCCTCTCAAGGTGAATATCCGTAACACTAACATGCCAATAATATTATGTTAAATAAAGATTGTTTCAGGATTTTCTATCACCTTTTATAGAGACTTAGAATGTTAAGGGATTGGAATGGACCTTAAAGATCATCTACTCCCAACCTCCCCTGTCATGGGCAGGAACACCTCCCACCAGATCAGATGCTCAAGCCCTTGTCCAGCTTGGCTTTGAGCACTGCCGGGGTTGGGACATCCACAAACTCTCTGGGCAACTTGTGCAAGTGTCTCATCACCCTCACAGGGAAGAATTTCTCCCTAATAGCTAACCTAAATTTCCCCTCTTTCAGTTTTCACCTCGTCCTATCACTAGTTTCTGATGAAGGGTCGCTCTCTGGCTTTCCTGTAAGGAAGGTGCTCTGAGGTTTCCACACAACCTCTCACTTTTCCAGGCTGAACAGCCCCAATTCTTTCAGCCTGTCTCACAGGGAAGGTGCTCCAGTCCCCTTATCAACTTCGTGGTCTCCTCCATTTCTATGTCCTTGTGTTGGGGGCGGCCAGAACTGCACACAGTTCTGGTTAACAGTTTACAGTAAAAGTGGCCGCCTACACAATTGTGGTGTCGCCTTTAAGACGGTAAAACTCATCTCAAGAGACAACACCAAGAAAACTGACTTAGCAATCCAGTTATTTCATCCTCTCTTTAGCCCTCCCCGTTCCGGTACGGTTGAGCAGCCGGTGCCAAGGGCGCCGTGCCGCCGTCTGCGCGACCGGGGGTTCCGGGGGGGCTCGCGCGGGCCGCATGGAGCCGCGGGCGGTTACCGGGGGCGGTTACCGCCGCTCAGGCCCGTTCAAATCGCCCAATGGTGGAGCCGCGGGCGGCGCGGCGGCGACGGCGGTCAGGGCCTTGCGGCCGTGCCTCCTGTCCTTGGTGCACGAATCCTAACCCGAACCCGGCCCACGCCCGCCCGTGCACCGCCCGCCGCGCCGATGGAGAGCTGAAGTGGCTGCGAGCTCCGCGCGGGGCCAGCTGGTGAGAGCGCCAGGGCGGGGCGGGGGCCTCGCCCTGTGGGCGTCCCCTCGCCCTCTGGGGCGTCTCCTCATCATTTTTGTGTCCCCTCACCGTGTGGGCGTCCCAGCCTCGGAAATTATTCCTTCCTCCCTGCCTTTCGGGGTCCTTCCTGCTGCGAGGCCAACGGGAGCCATCGGGCTCGGGTAACGGCGCGGGGCGGGCGTTGGGAGCTGCCGGGCCGTGCTGGGGGAAGGCCTGCCCTGCCCTCAGAGCTGCGAGCGGCACTCGGGCCCCGGACCGCGGCTCTGCCAGCCTGAGGTGGCCACAGATTCCATGGAAAACCTCCGGAGATTGCAGGAGGAACTAAAACTTAGGAGTGAGCTTTGTTGCTAAGGGAGGCGCGGTGACAGCGTTTGCTCGTCACTCGTGGTGATTCAAAAGCTCTGTCAGTGCTGGGCCCGGGGAGGCTTTAGCCCTTCCTTGGAAAAAAGATGTTTAAAACACACAGCAGCGTTAGGAGTTGTTCATACCTGGAAGCTGGGGAATCCAATTCTTTCAGAAAGCTGTCTCTTCCTCTTCCCGAATTAAAGGAAGTACTGCTGTGTTCCTTTAAAATTGCAACTAGATTTTGAAAGTTTGTAAGTGAATAGTGCCATCATGTAATTGCACAAAACATTTCGACTGTTTAAAACAACTGCCATTGTCAGTATGTTAGGAATTAGAGTCTCTGTCTTGCCCTCATCCCGTGCTTTACAGAGAAAGCTAGGGCACAGCAACTTTTCTTGTTTGGGTTCATGCAATTGATATGTTTGAGCTCAGTATTCCCTTAAATCAAAAGGAAGAGGATGTTCAGAAATTGGCACATTTTCCTCTTAATCGTTTTATTATTTCTGTATCAGGTGTGCCTCATCCATCAACGAAGATAGTACCTCTGTCCCTAAGAGCGTGTGCAGGAAAGCCAAAAGCTTGAAAGTAAGTGCAAGTAACTTTACCTACGCTGACAATATCCTCTCTGCCAGAATCAAATTAGTGCTATTGGTGGCTTTCTGTAAGATTTGCAATTGCATTATGCCTTTACATCAACTGAGGTATCAAGCTCCAAGATGATGACTTGAACCTTGTGTCTCTAGGCTTTTCTGTGTTGTGTCAGGTTATGTTTCTGTGGAGATTAAAGAAATGCTGTGATGCACTGGCCTTTAAGGATTTATGCTTTAAAAAGAAACTCAAAGTTAAGTACATATGAAGGAGCATACAGGTTCAGGGTTCTAGGGTGGAGTGGTCTAATGATTTCCTGATGGTTTTTCTTAACTGTTAAATTAATTCTCTTCTTCTCCCTACTCTTTGTAATCAGTTTGTAGGTTATAGGAGCCCTTGATTTCCTCACTTGTTTTAAGACTTTGAACTTCAATAATTCTTACAGACACCTGCTATCAATCCAGCTGTGTTTGATCTTCAATAACCAGGTTAAAAGCAGAAAATACTGGAAGCATAGGAATTGTTTCTGTTAATCCTGGCTTTACAAAAGAATAATGTACAGTTCAAAATGGCAGATGCTACTGATAAAAAGCTCAAATGTTAATCAAGGCTGGCCACTGTCTGTTCCTCTCTGAACACTGAAGGAAATGTTCTTTCCAGTTTCCTTATTCACAGGTTTCCCTTCATTCTATTTCCCTTTCTCGTTTGTGGGGGAAGAGCCATGAAGAACCGTTCCTCATCTCCCCCCTTGCACGTCCATGTGGATGAAAACATCCCTGTCCATGTCCATATTAAAAAGGGGCAGAAAACCACACCTGCAAAATGCCAGGTAGGAGTGTGTACCTGGTTGGTTGGAAGGGCTGCAGAGAGGAAGGTGAACGGCCCTACAAGCATCACAAAATCATCCAGGTCTCTTCTACTGTTGTGTTCATTTCATATTCAGTGTGAATTTGCAGTGACATATTTGCTATGTTGATTTGTTGAAAGATGATTTTGGTATGATACAGAATTGCTTTTCATGTTCATGTGAGAAATGTTGTTTCCAATGTCGTATCATTTGGAGGATTTTTTCCCTTTTATTTCTTGGATCTGTGTCCTAATAATGTTTTCTATTTGGCTTCATATGTGTTTTTGGATGAAAGCTTTGAGGAGAGGTAGTACTTACACATTTCAAGTAGCATCTTGATTGTATTAAAATAAATTGTGCTTAGAAAAAGAATCTTGATTCAGACCATCTTCTGGCATTAAGGACATTCTCTGTCCACTGAACTCTGCAGCAGAGAAGGTCTCTTCTCAGCCTCATCCAAGGAGGCACAAGGCAAAACTGAAGATGAGATTCTAGCTATCCCATATCCTCTTTTGTTGCTGGATATTTATGGAAAGTTGTTCTAAAAAGTTGATGGAAGTTGCTATCTCATTCTTCCTTATCTGCAGACATCCTGTTCTAATTCTTTTATTAATTCTATGTTTGTTGCTAATGGCAAATTTCAAAATGGGATGGAATGACAGTGAAAATAATGAGTCCTATTAATTAATTGCCAGCAGGGAATGTTTACAGCATCTGTTTTTTCCTAAGGTTAGGATTGTGCAAAACCACTTTTGTTCTCCTTTAGTTAGAGCAGCTCAAGTTCAATACAAATAAATTTGGATCTTCTCGTTGTCTGCAGAGTAGGGGAAACACTTCCAAGGCTTTCCAAAATCGATCACAGTGTCAAATGGCATAGCTGCTTTTTTGTGAGGTGAATCTGGGGTGGAGAAGGGATCTCTCAGGGATCTGTCAGGTCCTACATCAAGCCACCCTGTCAGCTGAGTGTGCAATAACCTTCTGACTGGTGTCAGCTTCCTTTGGTGGCTGCTACCTCTCCTCACCTGATGCATCCCGTGAAACACTACTCATGGTTCCATATGAATGATCTTTCATTTGTTTTTTCATCACTGAAAATTGCAAATGGTTCTTTAAGAGTCTGTGATTTATTTTATTTTCTCTTTTGCAAAAGCAGAAACAGAAATCAAAAGGGGATGGTGTGCGAGCTGTGCGGGTGAGAACTAAGGCCCCTTGGATACCCCCAGGCAAAACAAGTACCCGTGGTACCATCTTGAAGCGGGAGGTACAACTGGTTTTGCTCCTTAAAACAAACTTTGAGGATTAACCAAATTGAACAGAGCAGTTGGGTAGTGAGAGAGTTGGACAGATCTGAAAGAAGGCTGCTGTCACCTACCATCTATTTGAAGTGTCTTCTATAAATCTTTTTCACTTTTCAATATAGAAAAACTGAGAATTCATGAACATCCCGTGGCCATGCCTTTCTGTCTCTAGAAGCCAGACACAATTTGTTTATTGTAATTTTACCAGTGCCCTTCAAGATCTCATCTGGAGCCTCAGCGAGGGACTGCTGGTCTCGGTCTCTTCCAAAGCACAGAGCATTTGTGTGGCATTGTGTCATATTGTCTTTCTCATGGGTTGATAGTTCTGCCTGTTGTATTCCTGACACTTCCTAGATGAGGACTTGAGCTTTGATTAGTTTTTCTTCTTTTTCATTGAACTCTTTCTGCATTCTTGACCTTTCCCAGATAGAAACAGAAAAGCTGTGTCTAAATGTTTTTTTTCTTTCCTAGCCTTGGACATGACCTAGTCTCTGTTTTTTTTTGGCAAAAATAGCTTTATAATACTATTTATAATGTTATACTAAAAAAATCACACCCTTTATTCTCTGGCAGGAATCAGCTGATTGCCTTGAAGCTGCCCCTAATCCTGAGTGTGACAGGATGCAGTCGATTCTGCGCCTCAGTGATCTCTCCACAGACGATGATGATGCCACTTGCTGCAAAATAAACCAATATGAAAAGAAGATAGACAGCCTGATGAATATGGTGGGAACACTGAAGAAAGAGGTGAGGAGACAGTGGACAGACCTGCTGACTGGGGCTTTGTAGCTGATCCTTTGACAAGAGGAGGTTGGAAGCAGGTCTTGGTGCAATGGAAAGCTACCCAGGCTGTTGGTAGCTTGCTTTAAAATCAATCTAAATTGTTTAGAATGGCTGAACTAGCCTGGTGAGAAATTAACTAAGCCACACTATGACACATTTCAAAATATTATTAATTTAATGATGTATTGCTGTGCTCTAGTTTCCAAATAATCTCTTCTACCCAAGCCCAAAATCTGAAAACTGATTACTCCAATGCATTGATGTTTTATTGTCAAAAAATCCCCTTATTCAATGAGATATTTCTTCTGATTCAGCTTCAAAAATGTGCAACCCAGTGATGGTGTGTTTTCCAGATAAATAGGCTCTTGTGTACTTGACACCACTTTAAAAATACATGGAAGATGTTCCCAGGTTTCATAAGATGCATCATGGTGGGGGTAAACTGCATTTTTAACATTGAGTTAACACTTAGAGTAGCTAATCTTGTATTACTATTTTACTCAAAACTACATGGGTGTCAAATCAGTGAACAAGAAGAGGATTTGAGTCAATTCTTACATCAAGCATTTTCCGTTTTATTTATGCTACAAAATTTAATGGCATTACTTTCATGATTGTAAAACAAAAATCAACTTTAGAACCACAGAATCATTAAGAATCATAGAATGAAGTAGGTTGGAAGGACCCTTGAGATAACCAAGTCCAACCTATGACCTGAACACCTCCTCATCAATTAAACCATGGCACTGAGTGCCACATCCAGTCTTTTTTTAAACACGTCCAGGGATGGTGACTCCACTGCCTTCTTGAGCAGCCCTTTCCAATACCTGACAACCCTTTCTGTGAGGAAATTCCTCTCTATGTTCAATCTAAACATCCCCTGACACGGCTTGAGGCCATTTCCTCATGTCCTGTCACTTGTCACCTGAGAGAAAATACTTAATTTTTTTTTTTATACTTTCAATAAGTTAATTGACTCTGAATGGTTCACTTGTTTAGGATTCTGTGTATCGCTTCCAAAGCCCCTGGTTTAAGTCTTATTCCAATATCTTCAGGTCAAGATGCAGCAAATGGAGGAACAGGATGAAATAACCAAGCGTCTCCTGGAGGAGCAGAAGGAAGAACTGAATGAGGTCACCCAAGAGCTGGTACAGACAGAGCACGAGAATACACGGCTCCGGCGCAACATCGAGCGCATAAAGGAGGAGAAGGACATGACTGTGTAAGAAAGCTTCACTGCTCACTGTTCCTGCACTGGGGGTATCCACAGCACCTCCCTCATTTATTGCTGACATGATTGGAGGTTGTAACTGCTGCTGAAGAACTGATGCACTTGGATTTTTTGCACCTTTTAGAAGGGGGATTGCAGATTGCGGAGAAGGGTTCTAGAATGATTTTTGGAATGCTAAAAAAACCACTACTTTGAGAGGAACCTGAGAGTAGTTGGCTTGTGTGGAGGGTCAGCCTAGCTCTGCAATTAGCAGTTTGAAGATTAAGGGATTCTGTTTGAATTGTCATGATAGTGATAGAACAATAAATGAATAAACAAGAGGAGAATTTTTGACCTTTATCACAATCATACAGTGCCAGGAGTGACAGCCCCTGAGAGGACTGAACCATGGGCTTTTTTCTAGTGATCCTGAAGGTCTGCAGGTCTGACATTTTTTCATCTACTTTGTATCTGAAGAATTAGTGAACTTTGTGTCTCCAGGAGGACATTAGTGTTAGGAAAGTTAGTTTTGTTTTTACCTTAAGGAAGATGACTTGGAAGTTAATACTTTGTATTCCTTTTTCAGAAACCTCTGTAAATGCTTCTGAAATTACAAGTGCTGGCTAAAAACATTGAGCTGCATATTTTGGTGTTCTTTTCCGTTTGTTTTTTTTTTTGGCCGTTTGGAGTCTTATTTCTGGTGTAGCATAAGTGCCCAGGAAAAGTGCCCAGGAGCTGTGTTTTGGGTTTAGCAGTGTGTGCAGTTTTGGTATAAGCTTGATTCATCCCCTCTAAATTTCATACCTGTGATCTTAGCAAGCTCCTGGTGTCTGCTTACTGCCTTTTCTCATAACAGCTTCCACACCGAAAGAGGATAAATCTCAAGCAGTTTTTATTTAGAGCTTTTATCCTCTGATTTGGGCTTTTTATGAATTTTGACCCAATCAACTGTTTATCAGTAGTGGCTGGTACAGCTGCCAAAGCCTCTTGTTCCCTGATGGCTGAATTCTCCTTGCAGACTACAGAAGGAGTGCTTGCAGCAGGAGAAGGAGTGTTTGATGACCAAGCTGAATGAAGCAGAAAGGGATGGAGCAGCAGCTGCCAGACAGATCAACGCCCTAAAAAATACCATTGGGAGACTCAATGTTGTAGGTGTCCTTTTTTGTTCTTGCCTTTACTACAATGCCCTGTTATATGACTGTCTCAAAAAAGTAATGTTAGAGTTGCTAATCCAGCAAAACCTAAGGAAAAGTGGAGGGATTTAACATCCTTAAGGTGTTTGCTAGCTTGGTTTTAAAGTGGGGTATTTCCTTCCAGTTACCTTTTGCACACAAGTGAACAATTATTTCCTTTTGCTTGTGTTTTGTGAGTTTTGTTTGTTTGAGTTGTGTTTCGTTTTCTCATTTCTTTACTTTTGTTTGTTTGTTCAATGTTTTTCCTGCAGGAGAAACACATGAGCAGCACAGATATAAATGCCCTAACAAGACAAAAAGAGCTTCTGCTCCAGAAATTGAGCACCTTTGAAGAAACCAACCGGACACTCCGAGATCTTCTTGCAGAGCAGCAGTGCCGGGAGGTGAGGACTGTTGGCACCTGGCTGATTGCAGGAGGTTGTGTTGTCTCATGGGCTGCAAGGGAATTTTGAATTTGAAATCTTTCAATTTTTTTTCCCAGCCCTGCAGTAGACCCTGTCAATCCATAAATGTTGGATAGTTTTTCTTTGGGTTTTTTTTTTCTTTATCTCTGCCTAATTAATAGAGTAAGACTGGCTTTTCTGCTCTGAGGATGGTAGACCCTCTAAGTCTTTGGCTGCATGAAAAGGTTCAGGCACTGCTGATTTGTCAGCTGTCTCCTCTGGATACAGCTGTATCTGCTGACCCTGCTGGTCTCAAACACTGCTGCTGCACTTGGATTGCTGGAATCTGAGGACTTGATGTGGCCTCAGTTAATGGGAGCCTACAGATACTCAGAACTTTGATTTTGTAGGCTCTGAGGGTAACAACAGAGAAATTGGAACCAATTCTGTGCTGCATGTACAGAACAATTCTCTATTGCTTGTAAGAGTAATAGAAAAGTGACATTTCTATTCTTTCTGTAGTTTATATTCCATTTCAGCAAAAGCAGGCTGATGGTAACAGTTACCTCAGCCACCAGTGAGGCTGGATAAAAGGTCTGAATTCTTCCACGTGACTTTCCCTGAGTAGTGGGGGAGTTCAGAATGATCTTACATTGCCATCATGCTTTTTATTTTAATCTTTGACTGGGAAGTGGAAAAGCTTTCTGAGATGGCTGATATGTGAAACATTTAGCAAATGTGATGTTTCTCTATACCTTTTAAGAATTCCTGCTGCAGCTGGGAGGAAATAGTTGATTTTCCCTCTTCTGTTTAAAGAACCTGTATAAAATTGACTTTGTAGTTAACAATTTTTCTCATGCATTTATTTTGTAGAAAGATGCCCAGAAGGTACTGGATCGACAAGCAGTGCTCCTGAAGAGACTGGCTGACACAGATGCAGAGAACATGGTAACCAAACCACAATCTCTCTTTTCTTAAATGATACAGCAGAAAGATCTAAAATGACAAGCCTTTCTTGGTCTTATATTCTGCTGTTAAGTCTTACACTAGTGCCTTTTAGATCAATTAAATATTATTTTAGTTTTTGTGGTAATCAGAGCCACTACACTGCTCCTCTGGTTAACAACCTGCATTTCAAAATGGGTAGATTTTCATTGCCTTTGAAGTATGGGGGCTTAGAATGGGGATAACTCTGCATATTGGGCTCTGTTACTGAATGAGTTACCCTGTGCCAGTTTTTGTTAATCTCCTTCTCTGTAAATTCAAACAAGAGTTCTTGCATTGCCAGAAGTTAAAAAACTTTCTGTGAGACATAGGTAAATGCCGTTTTTAGTCTGTGGAGTCTATATGGTCCTGACTGGGTATCCTGTGCCCTGTTGCACAAATGTATGGGTATCCCTTTTTCTTCCTGCTTGAGTAGAATGCAGCCTGTTTTTCTGGGGATGAGGATGCTGTTGTTGTGGCTAACAGACTGTGCCACAGATCACGTGGTCTTGACAGGGAGGCAGTTACACCTCTTTCCTTCTGCCTGCCATCCTAAATGTGTTTGTTACTGAACATCTACGTGGTGTTTGTTTTTCCAGCAACTTCAGATCAGGCTTCAGGGAAAAGAAAAGGAAGTGGAAAGCCTTACCCTTCAGATAGTGGCAGAAAAGGTAATATCAGGGTTTTTTTTTTGTTTTCCCCCTCTTCTTTCCAGTTCTGCAAAAGAACAGGCAGTCAAAAAGATGAGATTGTTTGCAAACTTCTATTTTAAGATTAGATGACTGGCTTGCTTATAAAACTAAGCAGATACCAGCTCCCACACCATTGTGGGTTCCATATTCTGCTAATAAGACACCTGTCAAAAGGATGGATAGGTAGACTTCTCTTTGCTTGGGTGCTGAATTGCCATTCTGTTTAAGGTCCTGTTGGTTCCCAATGGCAAATTCCAATCTGTCCCCTAGTTTAGGAAGTAAAGGGGGAATGTAGTGCAAGAGATCAGATATGAAGGATATTTTGCCCTAGAACATACCTTTCAGGCCAGTCATTCACATGTGTTGTAAAATAAATGGCTGCTCATTTGGTCCCTTTTTGTTGGACTAGAAGAGCTGTGAGGGTCCATCTGGAGGTGGCTGGAGATCATTCAGTGAGGAAACCTGAGATTACTACTGCGTGTTATAAACTGTTCCTTCTCTTAGCTTGTTATGTAAAACCATGTTTGTCTTGTTCCTGCTTATCTAGGAACAAGCAAAGAAAGCAATTGAACTCTCCAAAGCTATGGAGTCTATGAAAGCCCATTTACAAGCCCAGCTGCGGGGCAAAGAAGCTGAGAACAACCGTCTGGCCACACAGCTGCGGGTATGGCTGCACTGCTCCCTGGGGATTGTCTCTTCCTTTGCTCCCAAGCACTGAATTTACACACAAGGGGAGTAGCATAAGCTTTTTACAAAGTCTGGTTGACCGAAATATTGCCTGGTGATGTTTATACCATTAACACACAGCATGATTTTCAAATTAAGTAAGAAAAATCTTCTCACTTTTAAGGCATGAAGCAAAATCTTAGCCTTAAGGTCTATGTGGATTAATTAGATTTTCTTTTTCCTAAGTTAGTTACTCCATAATTATTGGAAAGTTTTCTTTGGTTTTGTCAAGCATCAAGACAAACTGAAACTATTTAATTTGCTTTTTTGGAAAAATGCTGTGCCAGTTTGATCACCCTTGTTCATCTGTTCTATAGTATTAATGAGGAGGAGAAAATTCCCCTGGTTTATTTTGATTAGAGTTTTATATTTAGCATATGTTGGGATGTTGTTACAAGGAACATGAATATGTTAATAGTTTAGAGGAGCTTTAATCTGTTCTAGTCAGAGCTGCATAAAGTAACATTATTGTATGCAAACATTTCATCAATAAAAAGAATTTTCTCAGGTAGATCAAAAGACTGTTAAAACAGTATTTATTTTGGTCAGGAGAGAAATCAGTATTTTAGGAAGCAGCATATGAAAGAAGAAGGGAAGACTCTTGGAAGAATAGGAAGATGTCACACTGCCATCTCTTTCAGCATTTAGACAGGATTGTGTAGGTGAAACCTGACTGCAAATACCTCCAGGCTGAACTCTGGGGATTTGTGCCTGGTTCTCATCACCATTTCTAGGAAATTAGTCGCTGCTTTGGGTTTGCAGGTGTAATACAGGCATTAATCCATATGGTGTGTTTTGTTCCCCTGCAGAATGTGGAGATGGCTGAAGCTCAGCTTAAGGCAGACCTGGAACTTTCCCTGGAACAAATGAATGACGTGAGAGGCAAGATGGATGGTGACAAAGAGGCCCTGAGGAAAGCGGTCCGTGCACAGAAAGAGCGAGCAGAGAGGAGTGAGGAGTATGTGCAGAAACTGAGTGCCCAGCTAGCAGAAAAGGTACCTGCTGAGACAAGAGAGGCCTAGTTTGAGGTCATGCTTTTAAATTGTTGACTTCTGGTAGCAGCCCTGGGGAGAGTCTCTTCTTTTGACTAATGGAATTTATTTCTGTCTTGATGCCACGACCCATTTATGCCAAGTTTAGAACAGATCCAGTTTTCTCAGCTGTCACTGTATTCACTGCATGTCCTAAGTTAAGGGCATATCTGTGTATTGTCTGCACATCTCACACCACTAATAATTTTGTGTTCTCCCTTAATTTTTTCCTCTTGCATTTCCTTTGTCTGACAGGAAAACTGTATTGCTGAGCTCCGGTGCAATCTCGAGTCCTGGAGGGCTCGCTGCAACAAAACAACAAAGGAGAAGGATGACCTTGAAATGGAAGTGGTTAGACTGAACAGGTAAAATCAGTGCAGAGAAAGAAGCATGAGTGGGGATGAATTCAAAGTTAAAGGATAATTTAATTGAATAATAGCATTGAAATTAATATTTTAATTGGATTGCTTGTAAATAATCAAGCAAAACCAGCACTGCCTAAGGGCTAGAGCAGAATTTGAAGAGGTGAAGAGAGACATGTGACTTCTGCTGCTGACTTGCCACAGCAAAGGCAGACTTTTTAAGGTTGCTGACCTTTAAAACTGTTCCTTTGCCATTTTCTAATGCTTTGAATTAAGATTATTTTTGTTTTGAGATATTTTTTAATAACTGGAATGGAAGATACTAAAAGAGGTAAATAGAATAGTTGATGCCAATTTTGTGTGAATGTAAATAGATGTGTTGGTATCACTGCAGTACAGTTGCTGCTGCAGGGAAATGTGGGTGGGTATGAGTTGAGAGAGGCATATCTTTATCCTGTGCATCTTTGAGACAATTCATTTGAGCTACAGGGGAAAACTCCAGTTAATTTTCAGGAGGTATAAAAAGATTGAAGTAGTTGAACAGTGTAACAGAGAGGTGTGCATACATGACTGGAGAAGGAAGATGAAAGGATAGGGAAAAGCCATGTTTCTGAGGCTAGTTTTCAAAGGTTGGGAGCCTTACTCTTTCTTGTCACTTAAGGATTAATTTTCTTTCTGTATGGCAGTCGTGTTGCAGACTTGGTGGAACAGGTGGCAAAGATCCAGGAAAAGACACGGGAAGAAAATGAAGCTCTGATAGATAAAGTGCACCAACTGACTGGAGAGAACAATTCTTTAAAGAAAGATAATGAAAGACTAAAGGTCAGTGACTCCAAGGGTCTGAAGATCGAATGCTAGGAGGAAAAGAAGGGTGAATTATAACAACTTGCTTGGCCACTGAAGATAAAGTCAAATTGCACCCATTGCTCCTATACAGTTTCAAACCAATTCATATAACCTGACTGTGACAGGGCCAATGTGCTGGGAGGAGACAGAGAAGTGTGCATACTGGGAGAACTGTGTTTCTTCCATGTTTCGGCTAGGAGTATTCCCAGCTACTGTTTCATCTAGCTGGGATCTTAAATCTTGTCCTTACACCTTCATATTTCTGACCAGAGAACAAACAACTGTTGTAGCTCATACAGAGAGAATGATAATCTCCAGAACAAAAAAAAAAAAAAAATGACTGGTGTATCCTTTACCATCCTTTACCCACCATCTTGTGGGTGACTTAGATCTTTTTTCCCATCTCAAACCTCCATGCTCTGCTGATGCAAATTTGGCAGTCTACTGAAGTCTGGAAAGTTTTGGCAACTGTCTTGGTTTGAAAGACAGGTGTCTAGTAAGGAAGGCAGGAGCCTCCCTGAAAATGGAAAACATAAACCTCCTCTCTCCAAATTATTATCATTTTGAAATTAGGGACTCTCAGGCAAAGATATGGGAATAGGAATAACAGTTCTTTATTAGGAAAATTAAGATTAAAATGCAGTAGTACAAAAAACACATAGAGTCAGAATACAACCTGACACCCTGTTGGTCAGAGTGTTGGTAGCACTCCGATTAAGTGGTGGCTGCGGCCCTTCTGGAGTGACAGATGTGGTTCTGTTGAAGCAGTGATCCTGTAGAAGGGTGTAGTTTCCCTCTGAAAGTCCATTGGTGGTGTAGATGGGTCTGGTCTTCCTCTGGTAATCCAGTGGGAAAAGGGGTGTTTGTGGTGTTGCAAATTTCAGATTATATCCAGGGAGGAATCCAGGAAGCTTTGCTCTTCCTCCTGAGTGGAGTGTCTCACAGTGGGATGATGCAATTTTATCAGTCCTGCAGTGAGACTCAATGGCCCTTTGACAGAAAATCTCTCCCTGGATGGAGGATGGATCACAGAATAGATAAAGAACACTCCCTCTCCTGGTTTCAACAGATGGTGATAGAATACATACTTCTGGTTGCATCTTGCGTTGCAACCTAAGACAGCAATTTTCATGGACAAAACTGTGTTTTCTTAGTCGAGACAACATTAGACAGTTCACATGGCAGGTTCTTCCAAGCACTTAATGGAATGGAAAATGTTTTCTTTTTTTCAGGCTGCTCTGAATGCAATGGAGGACAAGCTGAACCAAGCACAGATAGAATTGCAACAGCTCCAGAACTCTGTCAGGAGCTACGAAGGACTGATTGAAAACTACACGGCACAGGTGGGTCTCAGAACCTTCAGCCCTTGCACAAAAGTGTTTTCTCCTTCCACTGTGGCTTTATTCTGTAATGCCTTAGCTATTGCCAACTGGAGCAGTTTCACTTACTCCAGGGCATTGCACACATGTGTTGAAAACTATATATAAACAGATAAAGTCTGGGGTCTTTTTTTGAATGTCCAGGCACAGAAAGCACGAAAGGAAGCAGATGACCTGGCAGCAAGACTGGAGAAGTGTGAAAAAGAGAACAGATCAATGAGGGATGAAATGAACAAGGAGCTTCAAGAGGTAACTATCTCTCTAAAGACTTGTTGTAGACATTCATGGATCTTAGTGTTCTGAATCTAGTGCAAAACAGCTGTAAATAGGAAATAAAAGGCTTATCTTGGCTATGCCTTTTGCACCAGTTTTTTTCAGGACTTGTTCAATAAGTTTTGCAGAATGAACATTTCACAGCTTCTTTTTGGCTGTATGGCATTCTTCAGAGGAGTATAAATTATTTAGTGTGTCCTTTGCTGCAGAAATAATGGTTTAGAACAGGGAATTGGGTAGGTTACACCATTATCTGATTGGGACAGCTGACGTCAAAAGCAGAGCTTGTACTTCTAGTAAAATTGAAGCCCACAATCCAAAATAATCATCCATAGGGAATGCCAGATCCTAAATGAAAGCTTTTTGGAGTAGGAAAAGACCTTAGGCTTTGAACTCCACACTGGCCAAATATCTACACAGTGTCATCATGGTCATGGACTAACAAAGCTTCATTAAAGTTGAGAAATTTTTTAGTCTTGATCTTACAAACATTTGAAAGTTCCTCATGTTCTCTTCTTTGATTACAGACTCGTGAGAAGTTCCAGAAGCAGCTTTCTGAACTGGAAAAGCTGCCTGAGATCCTAAAGTACACTGAGACCCAACTGGCAGAGTGCCAACAACTGCTCATGTGTTATGAGAAGAAGAACACAGACCTGTGTGGCATGATTGGAGATCTCCGTCAGCTGGTAAGGGACTGGCAGAAAGCACCCGTACCAGTGCAAATCTCAGATGAGAAATCAGCATGAATTTATAATCTCAGCAAGGTTCAAACTTCGTCTCTGTTCTCGTCTCTTTTTGACAAGATTAAACGTGCACTGCAAAATAAAGGTGTGTGCCATGTCTTTGTGCAAGAAGTTAGCGGCTTTGCTGGTAGCGTTCCTCAATGTTTGAAAGGTTTCTCATCCCTTGGTGCAGAATCTTTCTGGGACTTGTTAGCAGCTGTGGCAGCATTTGCTAATGCCAGCCTCACTTCTGTTCCCTCCATCCTCTTGTCATCTTTCCCTCCTGCAGTTTTCTGCTGGTGGTGTGCTGGCCCAACCATTTTCTCACTCTGATTTCAGGTTGTTTTCCCAGTTTCTGTTTTTTGTTCCCAGAAAGACTGTGTAGGTATTGCAGGACAATTTCAGACAGGGATGACATCTACAGCCGTGCCTCACCAATAGCACATGATCTCTATCTGACCACTTTAGTCTGCTTGGTATGGAATTATAAACTTCCCTGGTGTTTCAGGCTCTGATGCTGTTGTGGGCTGCTGGCATGTTTGTGGCTGCTGTTCCTGGGTGTGTGCTTGGCTTGCAGGTGCTGCTCTACATGCAGGAATTTACGGGCCAGGTTTTTCCTTTGCAGTACAAATGAGTTTTCCTGCACCTCCCCAGACTGTAACTGGAAGCATCAGCAAAATGGGTGTTTAGTTCTTTTCTATCCACTGTTCCCTTTCTGAAGCTCTCCCGAGGTTAGGAATGGAACATATTTCCTTCTGAGGGCTGCATATGTTTTAGGTGGTTGGATGTGTGTGTAGTGACTACTCTGTGAAGTAATTGATTCCTGTAATTTTTAGATTGACCTCCAGGGGGAGAAAATGGAGATGACAAGACAGAGATATCAGTCTGCCCAAGAGGAGAAAAAGCAACTCACCTTGAAGGTGGAGGAGCTAGAAAGGTTAGAATTACTAGGCTCTCTTGCTTTTTTAACCTTCCATTTCCATTGTTTTTACAGGGGATTGAAACAGCATCTTGTTCCAGTTCCCCACATGCCTCCAGGATTCTGTGCATTTACTTATCTCACAAGGTTCTCTAATCAGTAGCTGTCCACTGAGAGTTATATGCTTTTGCAGCAGCACCTGAATGAATGTTGTGAATGTTGTTAGAAAGGATGATGATTTAGCAGAGAAACCAGCTCCTTGTCCAATCTAGCCTGGCAATTCTGAGGTTACTAGATATTACAGGATTTTTACCTATATTTATAAATTTCTTTTAGTGACAATGTCTCAGGAAATGCAGGAATATGGCTACTCTGTAGGTCCTTCAATCTTTGAAATTTTGATTTGAGGACTGGAGAGCTGTTTCTTTGGGCTCTCACCTTTCAAGGGGGAATAGAATCTATTACCAGAGGAGTCAGGACCTGACAAAAGGCAAAATGAAACACAATCCATTTAAAATGAATAGGTTTCCTTCCCTTATTGTCTTAAACTAGAAAACTAGAGTCCACGAGTGCCCAGAACATAGAATTCCTTCAGGTCATAGCAAAACGTGAGGAGTCAATCCACCAGTGCCAGCTGCGGCTGGAGGAGAAGACCCGTGAGTGCAGCTCCCTGGCACGTCAGCTGGAGATGGCCATTGAGGATGCCAAAAGACAAGTGAGTAATTTCTCATGTTTGTGAATTCACCCAAGCTACCAAGGCTGTGAAAGAGGAACAGCGAGAATGCTGAAAATATCTTCTCAGCTTATGGCCAAACCCATTAAAATCATCGTGTTCAGTGAAATACAAGTAATGTGCTGGAGCTATTTGTCAGCAGTGTTAAAGAACTGAACTCGGTTTGCAACAGAGAAAAGCACAAGACTGAGCTGCTGCTTATGTATGAGAATGCCTCAGTTGAACTTTAAAGGGCTTTTGTGGGCAATGGCTAGGGAAAAACATTCTTCCATAGACATCCCTTTAACAAAGTTGTTGTTCTGTGTAGGTGGAACAAGCTCGAGAACGAGCAGTCTCCAGAGAGAGGGCAGCCCAGTCCAAGATGTTGGACTTGGAGACCCAGCTGAGCAGGAATAAAACTGAGCTGAACCAGTTGCATCGGAGCAAAGAGGATGTGAGTGGCTTGGGGGGGATACTCCTGCTGTACTGGTGGTGCCCTGGCAACAATTGGGTTCCATAAATCACCCTGTGGACGTGCTGCTGAAGTCACGCAGAGCTGTGCCTGAGTGTGATGTGCTGTTGTGTGTGTCCATGTATGTGTGACACAGGACACGTCTGCTGTGTCACCAATTCAGGATTGTGCAGTGAGTGATAGGCAAGTCAGAGTACAATGATGTGAATGAACCTGGTGTGAAGTTACGTGCGTGTAAGAAAAGAACCAGACTTTCCTTGTGTTCAAAGGAGATTAGCACCAGGTATCATGGACAGATTTCAACTTCATTTCATCTTTATCAGAGAGAGTGCAATTTCTCTTCTAGAGGAAAGGATTTCTTCTAGAAGAAAGACTGGGAATCTTTTGTCATGTCCTATTTACCTTGCTTCCTTGCTTTAGTTTTTCTTGGAATTGTGTTAGCTGATGGATCAGGTCAAGTTGCTTTTCAGAAAAGGGTGTGTTAAATTCCCCATAACTACAGCCAGTATATTTTAAAAGCCCAGCTGATTAGCCACATTGTCTCCTGCTCTTATCAGCGAGTTGCTGAATGGAGTTAGAAATGAGCAGAAATTAAAAATATCACAGCACCATCTATGGTAATGTCATCTCCTGCTGTGCTAATTCTGGCTCTCCTCAGCACTTTGGGGGAAGAGTTTAGGAAGAACAGGATGAATGCTGCTGCCTTTCAGCCTGTTTTGTGCTCCCTGTGCAGGCAGAGCGCCGATACGAAAGCCGCCTCCAGGACCTGCGGGATCGGCTGGAGCAGGCGGAGAGCACCAGCCGCAGCATGCAGAACTACGTCCAGTTCCTCAAGTCTTCCTACGACAACGTTTTCAGGGAATGTGCTTCTCTGGGCTCCCCCAGCCACACTCGCTCTCTTCTCTGAGGGCAATGCTCTTCTTTGTACCTTTTTTTAAGCACACAGAGGAGCTTTGTTTCAAAAGCCATATTGATACAGAAAATCGGATGGCAGGGTCACTGTTGGGAGATTTTTTTTTAATTGCAGAATGGGAAAATAAAATGATGTTGGCGTCTGATCAAAATGTGAGGTATCAGCAATACTGGTTTGGTGCTGGAGGTTGGTGTTTCACCATAAACTGAGCTCCAAAGCCAGGTGGTTTTGCATATAATGGAAAGGTCCTTTTCCTCCTGTTAGGTCATGATGGTTTCAGCTCTTAAAACCTGCCAGAGGTTTGTTGAGTGTGTTAATTTTTGTAAGAGCTCACTTCATGCTTCAGTTTCTCTGTTGGGGAAATCATGTGGGGGTTTTTTGCTTGTGGGATTTTTTAAATACTTTTTTTATACTGTTGCTGTGATGCTGAAAATAACTGAGGTGCCTGGGCTCTACACTCACAAGAAATAATCTCTTGCACAATCACAGTGTTTGTAACAATTTTTTACCAGAAATTACGAGTGTGGTTTGGTTTTTTATACTTGATTCTTATATACTCCCTGATCCTTAACTTTATTTGTGAGCGTGATGCCAATGTTGCTTTACTCCTCTTACCCTCATTTTCTGATCCTGGGTGTACGCACCCAGGACTGAGCCAAAACAATCTAAATTTGAAGGAAATCAGTGTCACTTCATTTGGGATCTTGGTGCAAATGCCATGTGAGCTCTGGGTGTGTGTGAAATCTTGTCTTTGTCTTAAGCCGACTAAGGAGCAGCTGCAGATATTCAACTTCTTCATCAAATTCCCCTGCACTTTCTGGAAAATCAGGTCTTTTGTGTGTCAAGTCTCTAAAGTCCATGTGCTCTCTAGTGTCCTATTGTTTCTACTAAATGGTTCTTAGGGGGACAAAAATAAACCTTGTTTTTATTTTTCTCTCTTTTATATTCTATTTATGTATTATGTGATGTGGTCATTGGCAGTATTTGCGTAAAAGTTTTCTAAACTAACCTGTTTTTGAAAGATCTGTAATTGTGTGTATTTAACATTTTTTAAATCCCAGAAGTGCTGGGGGAGAAACCAATAAACTACTTTTTCATTGGGTATGGTGGGGATTTCCTCTTCAGGTGCTGTGTGTGTCTTGAGTTTGGAAAAGCAAACCGAATTCCAATTTCTGTGCCTTCCCTCTGCTTCTGCGACCGGGGCTAAGCAGCGAACGGCGACTCCAGCCCTCTCTCGACGAGAATACACAGAAAAAGAAAAAAAAAGAAAAGTGTGAAATCGGTGAAGCCGCCGCTGTTCCCGGCCCGCGTGCTTTGCGCCCCGCTGCCGGGGGCGG
>VYXF01001324.1:264138-281278 GCA_013397295.1 Polioptila caerulea
GGACGGGACGGGAGCGGCCCGGCCGTGAGGGGCCCCGCCGGCCGCGCGGGACTCGGTGCGCCGGGGCCGGGCCGCCATGGAGTCCTGGCAGCTGCGCTTCGACACTCTGGAGGCCCTGCGCCTCTCCAGCAAGGGCCGGCTGAGCTACTGCAGCCGCTGGCAGGAGGATGAGGTGAGCGCTCGCCCCGGGAGTCGGCCCTGCCCGCTTGGAAACACCGACCGCTCATCCCGGTGGCACTCAGGGCTTGGAATAGCCCCAGACCGGGTCCAGGCTCGGGAGCGCGGGGTCAGGGAGCGGGGCTGGCCCCAGGGGGTTCAAATGTCCTGCAGAAGTCGGAGAGTTCGGAAAAAGTGTTGGAAAGACAGCAGAGAAAAGAGTTAAATGGGATACTGCGATGATAAAGCAGCTCCTGACTGTGCACATGTGCTCGTGGTGTGTTAAAGTTTTATTGAATGTTGAGGCTGTGCTGCATTCACGGAGAATGTTTTCTCTCAAGGCTGCCTTGGAAGGGTGTGTGGCTCCCGTTGAGCTCTCCCCGTACTGCGGCTGGGTGCTGGACAGCCTTAGTGGGCAATTAGCCCAAGAAATCACACCCTCCGGGACTTCCACGCCCAAACAATCCACCCCACTCCCAAAACGGGCGTCTGCGGAGAAGATCCCGCCTGGCAGCCACCGGAGCTCTTCACCACCTTCATCTACAGAGCCCAGTGAGACCAAGGTAGCTCTCTGGTTATAATCCATATGTTTATGGAGCAGCTTGCTGCCCTAAATTGTCAGGTTAAGGCTGGTTTGTGCTCTGTTAATTTATGGGGGAAACATCCTTAGTTTTAATTATTTTGTAGCATAAACAGGTGATGATAAAATCAGTATTACCAAGATTTTAATAGAAAAATCTTGGTAGACCCAAAGCAAACTCCGTGTTTCACCATAACTGAGGAAAATAGTTGGAGCTCTGTAGTGTTATGGATTAGCAGCACAGGATTCATCCACTTGAAAGGATAGGGTCACAGAGCAGGGTCAGGGCTGTTGTTAAAGTCCATGAGTAGCCACACTGGGTTCTCTGGAGCCTTTGAGTGACTTACATGTATTCTGACTCTATTTTACAAGGCAGAAGGGTGGGAAGCTGGGCAGTGAGCAGTTGAGTTTTAGAAATAATGAAGTTGATGGAGCCATTTCAGGATTTCCCTCTGGAAACAGAAATGTCCATTGTTTTGTTTAATGATGATTTCACCACATGACAGTGATACTGAGCAGCAAAGTTTTGTGTCATCCTGCCTCTAGTGAGACTTAAAAAATATATTATGAGGAAAAGATATTAATGAAGCAGCAAGATGTGATAAGCTTCATAAGAGAGTCTCAAGACGCATCCTGAAGAATGATTCAGAGTACAAACCTGTCTTGACTTCTTCCAGTTTAACATCTTCCCTGACTGATCAGAGGACATGAGGGGTTGTCTGGGCTTTCCAGGTGTCAGTTGGCCTTTGTCAATGTCCTTGAGACTCTTGGTATGTCTGCTCCCAGGTTTAGTGCTTGGAAAAGTAATTATCCCAATCTCATGAATGTGCAGGAGGATACTCAGAATAGTGAGGTTGCACTGCTGGGGTGTATAACTGCTCTAGAAACGTGTATTTGTTGATTCCCTTGTTCCCTCACAAATAATAGTTTAGGAGACTTGCTTCATCTGTTTTCCTCTGTTACTGATCCTGTGCTTAGTCTCTGATTTTGCTTTTTTGCTGACCATGCAGGAAAATGATCATCTTAGTCTCCTGGAAATAAATCAAGAAGTTGTTCCAGCAGTTCTGTCATCTAAAGTTGCAAAAGTCGAAGGCTGCATTCGGATGTATGAAGAGATGCATAGGCTGAAAGCAAAGGTAAGAAAAAACGATTGAGGGGATGTCTGTGAATCCCAGGAGAGCTCCACAGTCAGGAAGGACAGCGAGTTATAAATGCTGGGCAGTTTGGTTTGTGTTTTCTTCTGTCAAGGTTGTTCAATGACTACCTTTGGTGCCCCTGTGTAATGCAGGAGAGGCTGAGACAGCGGCAGGAGGAGCAGGAGCAGATGGTGAGGGCAGCCTATGCCCAGGCCAGTGAGCAGCTGAAGCGCTTTGATGAACTGAGGGAGCTGAAGCGCCATCAGGAATTCCAAGAGTTGCAAGAAGTAATGGAGAAGAGGTGAGACTACCTCTGGTATTATTCGAATTTTATAGCATTTAATCAAAGTGAGGATTAATTCCTGCTCCTGACAATTCTGTGGTAGTCACTTGTGGTTGGAAATCTCACCTGCTGCTTGTTAAGTATCCTGTTGGAGTTTGGCTGTCAGAGTAGATGTCTGGCTATTGTTGAGGTTTCAGTGGTTAGAAAAAGACAATATTTGTGATAGCTAAATTGCCTTTAGCTTGTTTAAAGAATGACTTCCTGTGTGTTGGTTTGTGTTTTGTCTCCTGAATGTCTTGAATAGAGTTTTTCTGTCTTTATGTGTATTGTAGCTCAAAGGAGGCTCAGGGGCAGCAAGAGAAGTTGAAGGAAGAACACCGACATAGAGCAAAGGTCTGAGACTCTTAAGAATTGTCTTTCATAAAAGACCATGACTGCTGGGTGGGAACTGGAAAGATAAATTGATTTATTTGTATTTCCATGACACTCTAAAGTAAGGATGGATTTTCTGGTGCTATCCTGCGCACCTGCTGCAGTGTGCAAATGCAATAAAGGCACTTGTGTCCTAGGAGCAGGAAGGCCCTGTAAAGCTGGAGCCATCAGACCAGAAAGGAACTGTACATCTGTAATTATTGAAGTATTTTGTGTCTCTTGTGTCTTTGTCTCCCCAGATATTGAACCTAAAGTTGCGTGAGGCAGAGCAGCAGAGGCAGCGCCAGGAAGAGCTGGAGCGTTTGCGCAAGGAAGAGGGCCAGGAGAGACTCCGCCGCCTTTATTCCATCCAGGAGGAGCTGCTGCAGCTGAACCAGCAGATTGATCCCAACTACAGGCACAAAGACTTGCCCAGAATCGATCTGTCTGCCTACAGCAATCGTGGCAACCAGATCTGTGGACTGGTGTCAGGGCTCATCCGCACCACGAGTGAGGTACAGGCTCTGGAGCTGTTCACTTTGGCTGTCATTCCTTCATACAGCTCCCTGTAGTTGTCTTCAAAGGCAGCTTGTCACGAGGCCCTTAAATAAGATGTCACAGCAATTTTTTTTAGATATTCATCCTATAAAAGCACCCAGTTTCAAAGGGGAATTCTTTCCTCTGGCACTTCAGCTGTTCTCTTGAAAATGGCTTATCAAAATGCATGAGAACTTCTACAGGAGAAAGATTCAAATTAAATTGCTGTAAACTCTTGGTGCTGTAAAGTTCCCTCTCTGACAGTGGACTGGTTCATGAATTGTTAAATACTGAACATCTTACGATTCTGCTCTGCTTATAAGCTTTATCTGCAGTGGCTGGCTTTCCTTGACATTTTTTCTTTCTGATTTTCTTTCAAATCTTGAGAGATGAAACACTAATAAGGCTAATCCTGTGTTCCAGTTGGTCACAGCTGGCTTTCAGCAGAGGGAGTTGTCAAGGCTTTGCACTGGAGTTCACTTGCACTTGGGTCCAAGTGTTTTCTTAATTTTTGTTGTCCAAGATCTTACGAGATTTAGTAACGAACTTACATTATTTACAAATATGATGAATGTTAAGTACAAATAAAAGAGGTGGGGATAAAATATGTAGTTAGCTGCCAGATTATCTGAAGGCAAATGCCTCAAAGGCTCCTTGCTCTTGCTGTTGGCCCTCTGACACTGGAACCAAGGCTAATGCTGTGTTACCTCTCATGTTTCTTGGCAGAGAGGGTTCCCAACTCAAGCAGATGTGGCCAACACTGAACGAGCCCTGCAGGAGATGAGAGGGTTGATATCCAGCATGCAGCAGGAAATCACTGCAGCTCTAGAAGAAAAAAAGAGGAAAGATGAAGAGGAGAAGAAACAAAAGCAGAAAGAGTTAGAGAAAAAAGAGCAGATGAAGAGTCAGACTCCTGCCCCTGCACAGCAGTCAGGGGGAAAGCAGCAGAAGGAAGGTTGGTTAGGCTCTTTTTTAAAGCTTTTTTATTCCTTTGGCTTGCATTTTTTAAAATAAATTTTCTCACTAGAGGTTTGGGTGTTTATTAGTTATCATCTTTTTTGTTTTTTTTTAATAACAGGACTTCAAGTTAAAACAGAAGAAAGTGTCATGCAGTGGTACCACCAGCTTCAGGATACTGCTGAGCAGTGTGTTGCTGCTTTCAGTGAAATTGGAAACTGCAAAGGCAACACTGAGGTATGAACAAATTATTAATACTGTTGAAGAGAGGTTATCCTAATTTCTAGGGTAAATAGGATAGCTTTCATTAAAAAAAAAAACAACTCCATTGTCGCAGTCTCTGTTACCACTCTGCGCATCCAAACTATTGTAGATACAGACTTGTTTGGAAAGGATTTAAAAGTTGTTCGTTTGTTTGTTTGTTCTCCAGGTGAAGAAGATAAAAACAAACCTGCAGAAAGCAGCTACAATCCCTGTGAGCCAGATCTCTAGCATATCAGGTCAGGAAAACACTAAGAGCTCAATCCCACCAAAATTCCTTTTGCTTTAAAAATTTTATCAGGGCACGAGCATGTCAAGTGTTTCTGTAGTTATGCTACAGCAGAAAGCTGACCTGCACACAGCCTATCTGCAGGAGGGTTTGCTTGTGTTTTGAAGGCCTCTTGCTTCCCTCAGAGGCATTTTTCTTCATCAGGATGAACTTTGGTTAATCAGATGGAACAAAGGTGTCCTTTGGGGTTTGAGTCTGGTGTTGGTGAGCTTGATGTGGTTTGGGTAAGACTGTCTGCTGCTCCCTTATCTTCTCTGTCCTTATGTTCCTTATGTCTTTGCAGGCTCTAAGCTGAGAGAGGTGTTTGACAAGATCAATAACCTGCTGTCTGGGAAGCCAGTGCAGACTGAAGGGCAAACGGTGTCGGTGACTCAGCATCCACAGGGGCTGGAGTTTGTTTGTTACAAACTTGCAGAGAAGTTTGTGGTGAGGAAATCTCTTTTTTGGGTTGGGACAGGTAGCCAGTGCTCTAGGAGATGCTTTTGGACCCTGAGCTGTCTCTTCAGCTATGAAGCTATGAAAAACAAAATCATTTGAGTGTTCAGTTTGCCTGTATTAATGCAGTGAGGAAACTTAGTTCCTCTTTCCCTTCCAAACCTTATTTTATTTCTTCTCGGAGGAGAATCTCTTTTAAATTTCAGGCTTACATCTTATATATTTTGAACTAGGTAGATACAGTGTTGTGGAAAATAGTTTGGTAGTTAATTTATGGTGTATCACAAAACTGTATATAGGCTCAAACCTTATATCTTGGCAGAATTTGGGGGACAAAAAACCCCAACACTAAGGCTCAAGAGGCAAGCTTCAGTCTGTGCTTTGTTTTTAGCACCTCCCAGGAAATTAAGTTTGTTTTTTGAAGTTGGCAATATTTTTCTCTTGTCTTTATCTGCAAAATCTGGGCTGTATGAAACTTTTATTCCTGCAGAAACAAATGCTTGCAAAAATCAGCCCATGGAGTAAAATTGTGACTGATTCCTAAACATTTGAAAGTGATTGTTTGGGTTGAGAATATCTGTGCAGCCTGCACCTTGAGCCTGTGTTTGCTAATCCCATTTTTCTAAGTTGATCCAGAGTTTATTGTCATCCTCTGTGGGAGCTGAGGATATGCAGCTTCTCCAGCTTTTCTATCCTTGGCTTCATAGCCATGGAAACGTTCAGATCCTTTAGTAAAGGCTAACTACAAAAATTAGGAGGATTTTTTTTTCCCTGAGAAATGACTTGAAGGAATAGTGACTGACTTTCCTTTTCCACCCTCCAGAAACATGGGGAAGGAGAAGTATCTTTTCACCATGATTCAGCTTTCCCAATTGCTGTGGTGCTCTCAGGAATCTGGGAATTACACCCTCGAGTCGGAGACATCTTTTTAGCTCATCTGCACAAAAAGTGCCCATATTCTGTGCCATTTTACCCTGCTTGGAAAGAAGGGACTTCTATGGAAGACTATCAGAGGTAAATTTATTACTGGACCTTTTCTGCATGAACCCTTCAAGGGTGAGGGCTATTCTGAGTGAACTCCACTTTCCCCCATCCCTGAGCACATAGGCATTGACTCTGGAGGTTCACTCCCAAGTGTGTAAAAACCATCTTGTTCCAACCCCCTGCCATGGCAGGGACACCTTCCTCCAGACCAGGTTGCTCAGAGCTCCACCCAGCCTGTCCTTGAGCCTTTTCTTGGAAGCCACAGCTTCTCTATGACCTGTTCTAGTGCCTCACCAAATGGTGCAACATCTGATCCAGCGGGGAATGATCAGCCTTTGCAATAATTCTTGCATGTTTTTAAAGAATCCCTATTCTCAGTAGAGCTGACTTCAAGTAAGCTGAGAGCTGCTGGGACTCGAGTGAATGTGTTTGGCTGTACTAAAACTAGAATGTTTTCTTGTACTAAGGATGCTTGGATATGAAGTTCATGATTCTAAAGTGGAAGAACAAGATCATTTTCTTAAAAGGATGTCAGGAATGATTCGTCTCTACGCTGCCATCATTCAGCTCCGGTGGCCTTATGGAAACAAACAAGGGGTATGTGTGTGACAGTGTAGTTAGGACCTTGTTACTATCCCAGGAGTCTGTTAAAGGTATTGCAAGCTTGTTTGGTAGTTGAGGTGTGCTGAATTTAAACTAGCCCAGGATATATTTGAAGGAAAATGATCATAACCACGATGAGCAAAGCAATGCCAAGTAATTCATGGTATGGACATCCTTTATGTTTTCACAATGATCAAGTTTGATGTCAAGTTTTAGAAAGAAGAAAGTCAATCAGAAAACTGACTGTTTTGATGATTGTGTTTTACAAGTCATAAAGCAAGTGCTGAGTAGCTTCTTCCTTGCTTTGTAGGCACATCCTCATGGTCTGAGCTATGGATGGCGCTGGCTTGCACAGATGTTGAATCTGGAGCCTCTGGCAGATGTGACAGCTATGCTGCTTTTGGATTTCCTGGAAGTAAGTGGTGTGGATAACTGTTAGTAGTTAAATGTCACCAGTTTAGATCCCTTTTGGGTTCTGAAGGGATTGCTGGGGTGAGATTCACAGCAGGTTTTTTTAACTTGTTCTTATTCCTTCAGACAGGAATGTGAATATTTCCACATTCTTGCAATTACAGCTTTGGAGCTGAATTATTTCAAAACTGAAGTTTTTATAAACACACATTCTGTTGCTGTGTTTGATTCTGTTTAGGGTTTCTGGCATTTTTAAAATACTTGTATGGTCTTATATAAGGTCTGTTCTAAGCACTTGGCAGTTCATACAGTGCAAGGAGGTCCTGTGGCTGTTCCAAACAAATTAGTTCATTAAACAGGATAAATTTTTCAGGCTGAAAAGATCAGAGACTGATGGCTATTAATCCTATATCCTAAGGTATAGGCCTGTGCCAAAGTTAAAGGCTGAAGTCAGGGGACACAAACACTGTTGAACACAAGCAGCTTCTCTGTTCTTCAAATGCTTCTAAAGAACTGTAAAAGTACAGATGAGAAACTGGGAAGTGAAATACCCCATGGGGGATTCTGTTAGGGGAGGTGAAGTCAGAGGAACATTTGTCGTGTAACTGTGGAGAAAGCTGATGAATGACTGCACACAGCAGTAATCACAGTGGGGAAATGACCACAGTGTGCTCCAGCAAATGGTGTTAGGGAAATAACTATTTTTGGAGGGAGTCTGGGGTGAAATGAAGGATAACAAGATTTGTATCAGTGGCCACCACAGTCAACAGGAAAAAAAGGTGATTGTGGTAGCAGTAGCAGCATTTAGAGGATTTGCTTGTTTTATTGTAGGCGTATTTCTTTAAATGTCTGAATGAATCATTGTGTCATTGGTATGGAAGAGGTTCATTGCAGCTGTCATGCAAGCCTGAAACCCAATTCTGTAACCTGCACTTTGTGCCTTTCTGTATCACAGGTGTGTGGCAATGCTCTGATGAAGCAGTATGGGATTCAGTTCTGGAAAACAATGTTCTTTATCCAGAAATCCTATATCCCAAGGTATGATATCTGGGGTAAGGAATGTTGGTGTTGGCTCTGAAATGACTCATCCATGTTTTCCAATCTCTGCCATCCACCCCCACACCCACTTGTGAATCAAACCCAACTTTCTAAATAGATTTTGAAACGTGCTGTTGTTTCTGCAGAATTGAAGCTGTGACCAGCTCTGGCCAGATGGGCTGTTTGTCACGTTTGAAGAATTTTGTGCAGGTAAGTTTTTAGTTTTAGTTTTTTGTTGGGGTTTTTTGTTTGTTTGTTTGTTCATGTAATTTTCAGGTGTTTTGGTTTCGGTTTTGTTTCTTCCCATCACTGAATGTATGCATCATTTGGATAATGAGGCTGGCACTGCTTTCTGCACACCTCTCTCTGTAATCTAACCCATCTTTTGTAACTTTTAAATTTCTGAATTACCTTAATGGTAGTTATGATGTCAAACATCTCGCTGGTTTCTTACATCTGTTTTTTATCAGTGAGAATGTATTTTGATTAAAAAGGAAGATCAGTGAGAGGAGATGTACAGGTTGAGGAGGATTCTGCTGAGTCATTTCTGTCATGGATATTTCTTTCCAGTAGATGCTTGCTTTTAGCACTTGTCCTGATTAAATATATGGGGAAGTGACACTTTGAACTGCTCCCTGTAGTGTTTGCATTGAATTCTGCATATTTTTAAACAAAGTTTGCAAAACTGTAAAATACTTGATTGTTTAAATGTTCTGTGAATGTTGACTTAGATTATGATGTTAAAATATGACAGTATTGAAGTTGTACTTTCATAATTAATTCTGGTACATTTTATTAGCAATGCTTTGAATGTATAGCAAGAGCCATCAGAATTCCTGAGAAGAGATGCCAAATTAAGATACACGTTTATTCATCTTTATTATTTGTCTTTCTCTCCATTAGAAATGTCTACAGGCAGAGGAAATTCCATTACCAAAGGGCATTCTGACACCTTCATTTTGGAGAACATAAATCTGTATTTCCTTTCCCTGTAATGTTTAATTTAAGAAGATCTATTTGTTAGACTTCAAAGCTAATCTTTGCATTAGATCATTGCAAATTTTTGTATAATAAATTACTGAAACTTCAAGACTTTTCCTTCATATGTTTAATCATATGGAAGATGCTTTAAATCCATTGTCCTGATGGCTCTGGAGGTTAAGGACTCTTGGACTGAAAAATTGCTGTTTGGCTCATGGAAGTGAAAATACCTCACAGCTTTATGAACTCTTAATCAATCTCAAACTTATTGTAGAACTTTATTTTTGTATTTCTTACATCTTTTATAATTCAACTGTAATTATGCTGATGGAGTTGTTTGTCTCATCATCTAAAATCTGTGGTGAGGCTGGTGAAGGTTGAGCAGTGCTGACATTTGTCTCCCTGGGATGTGACTTCACTCCAAAAGGCAGACAGGACTCTGGGGTGAAGGGAGGTAGACTCACTGCTCCAAAAGTTTTGTGGGGGGAAGAAGAGCTCCTGTAACAATCAAAATTTTGGTTTTTTTCTGTTGGAGAGGGACAGTCAAGAAACTCCACAGCTCCTTGATGAATACAAGAGATGGGAAATCTGCTGGATTTACAGTGAGCTCTCCTTGAACTGTTTTGGTGGCCTCTAAGATGAGAAAATTTACTTTTGAGTTCTACAAGGTAGTTAAACTGGCAATATGCTGTTGCAAGTTGAAAAGGTTCTTTTGACCAGACTGGGGTTAGTTTTTCCTAGAGGCATCACGGTTTGAAGTTGTAGAACATGGAGTTGAGGCCATATGAGAATATGAATTTGATTTTCTGTATAGTTCTTGAGGTTTCTGAGGGGAGATTGGAACATGTGCTTTGGAATTCAGGCCTGTAAAACCCTTAATTTGTATTTGGTTTATGTATTTTGTAAACTGACTCTGGAATACTTTAGATTACTGTTACCTTGTGATTGTTCTGGGAAATTGGAAATATCCTCCTGGTGTCCTTTTTGTCAGATAACTCTGAAGCAATGCAACTTTTATTAGGATACTTGAAAATGTACAAGGTTTTTTAATACTGAGTGGAGATGTTTTAATTATATATTGCATATCCATAATTATGGTGGGGATTCACTTTGCCAAGACAGTAATTGGTCCTGTCTCTTAGAAACAATTGTCTGCCTGTGCCAAACACAAGGAAGAATTTGATGATGTGCTTGTGAAATACAATACTTCTCTTTTTGCTGACAGCTACTTGGGGTTTCTAACATTTGTGGGGTAAATAAAAGTTTTTATTTTTATAAAAAAACAAGATGTCCTTTTCTGCCTCAGTAAAGAGCATCCACATACCTACTGTTTAAAAAATACTAATATGATTTTCTGAATGAATAATGTGTGTGCTTCTTAAGAGTCAATATTTATTTTTAGATGTAGCTTGAGGTTGTATCTGCTGCTTGAGCTGAATGTTTGACTTGCTTTTGTCATTTTAGCAGGTTTGGATGTTAGCCAGTTGGTGTTGTGAAGATGCAGTGCAAACAGGGTCAAGTGCATATATCCCTGGTGGTTTCACATGTATATTTATATCAAATATGACCAAGCACAGCACTGCAGATGTGGGAATACTGTGCCTTCAGGACAAGATGCATCAAAGTTGGTGTGAGTCAGACTCCTGCTTGGAGACAGGAGTTCTAGGCAGTCCCAGGGATGCAATGTCACCATAAGTGCCTGTGCTTCCAATTAAGTACTTCACTCAAATAAAGTGTTATTAATTCACACAGCCATCAAACCCACTCACCACTTTGAGCCAATAACATTCTTGTTGCCTTCCAGCCCTTTAATCTCTTATTACTTAATTTTTTTAGAGTAGAATGTGTCTATTTTGAACATTGATTTAGTGCTAAAGGCTCATTTTCCTTTGAATTTATGCATCAGCTTTTCAGAAATAGCTTTTCCCTTGACAGGCGCTTGCAGCTTTTTGGTGCTGTGTCCTTGCCAGGCTTCTGGGTGACACTGCAAGCTGCTTCAAGCTTCACTCTTACCTGTGCATCTGGATGTAAATTTTATATATATATGTATGTGGGGGTGGTGGTGGTATTATACATATATATAAATACATATCTATATAATGGAAAACTAACGAAGCTGCTGCTGTGACCTGGATGCTGCATCGGTGACCTGTCCCCATCACTGAGCTGCAGAACCTCGACCCTCTGAGGCCCAGACTGACCGTGACTCCGGAGAAGGGGGCAAAGACCTTCTTCGGGCAAAGACCCCTGCGCCGACACTTTAACCGATTCCCCCTCTAATCGTGTGATTTTGTGGTGCCCGGGGCCGGTCCCTGAAGGGCACAAACGCCCTCCGCACCCTGCTCCTCCGCTCGGCTCTTTCCGGAACCACTCGGTTCCTTCCGAAACCCCTCGTTCCTTTCCGGACCCTCTCCATCGTTTTTTTCCGAACACTTCGGTCTCTCCGGAACTGCTCGTCTCTTTCCGGCTTCACTCGGCTCTCTCCGGTTCCCCATCCTTCACCGGCGGAGCTCGGGTGGGCGTGGCCTTCCCGCAGTCCTTTCCCGATGCTTTCCGAAGCCCTTCGGCTGTTTCCGCCGACCGGGCAGGGCCGCTCTGCGGCGCTGACGTCACCTCCGGCTGGGCTATAAAAGGGCGGGCGCGGGCGGCGCGCGCGGTCCGTGGCGGAGGGCGCGGAGCCGGCGGGAGGTCCCTGCGCACCCACAGACCCGGTGAGGGGACGGGGCGAGGGGCGGGCGGGGGGCGCCGCGCGGCCTGTGCCGGCCTCACCTTCCTGCCGCAGCCCCGCCGAGCCCCTGCTGGCCCCACCGAGCCCCGCCAAGCGCCGCTGCCGCCATGGCCAGGTGAGCCCCGCCCGGCCCCGGGCCCAGCGCGACCCCGGGCCCGGCTCAGTTCCTTCCCGCTCTCCGCTTGCAGCTCCCCCGTGTCCCGGGTGGTGTACAACGGAAAGCGGAGCGGCGGCCCGCGCTCCCCCGGCGCCGGCAGCGAGATCTTCACGCCGGCCCACGAGGAGAACGTGCGCTTCATCTACGAGGGTGAGCGGGGCAGTGGCCGCTGGGCGAGGGGCGCGGGAGGCTCGGGACGGCTGAGGCGAGCAGCCCCTGGCCCTGTCCCTATCCCTGCAGCCTGGCAGTGCGTGGAGCGCGACCTGCGCAGCCAGATGGGCTCCGAGCGCGGCCTGGTCGAGGAGTACGTGGAGAAGATGCCGAATCCCAGCCTGAAAGGTGCGGGGGACAGGGGCACCGCACTGGCTGTGCCGGCCCGGGCGTTGAGCGCGCCGGGCGGGGGCTGTGCTGCCTCTGCCCCCAAAGTCTCTCCTGTCTCCCTTGCAGCGTTTAAGCCCGTCGACCTGGGTGATCTGAAGAGGAGGAACACACAGGATGCAAAGAAGTCCTAAAGCGGGTCCTGCCTGCGGGTCGGCTGCTCTCCTGAGGTCCTCAAGCAGATTTAATTTGAGATTTTGTGTTGATTTCCTCCTCTGCTCTGTCCTTCTAAAAGCCCGCGGGAGAGCCTGTCAGCTTTGGGGCTGGCTCTGAAGCCGCCTGAGGTCATGGATGCTCAGGGCCTCACCGAGACTGCCCAGAGCCTGTTGCAAAGGATTCCAGCCCCCCACTCATTGCTTTTTCTGGCCTCAAACTGTCCTTCCCCATTTCATGCTGAGCAAACCGATCCCCCCCCCGTTCCCTTCCTGTCGCTGCCCTCTGTGCTAGGTTGGGCAGGGCTGAGGCAGATGCGCTGTTGGGTCAGGCAGCAACAGGGTCTTGTTTTCCCCTGCACGCTGAAGCTCCACGGTTGCTGGGGCTGGCCGAGGGCAGGAGGCACAGTTGAGTCTGTTCCTGTGCCTCCAGACACAGGGGCAACCCCTGTCCAGCCCTGCTGTGCAGCTGAGGGCTGGGCAGACCATAGCCAGGCTCCTTCTGGTTCCACTGTGGCAACAGGTTGCTGCCTGGGCTGCTTGCTGCCAGAGCACGTGAGCCACATCTGAGGCCATATTTTCTACCTGCTTAGGTCAGGCCTGGTCCCTGTGATGCTGGAGGGGAAGCTGTTCCTCTCCCTAAAGATGGAGAGGTGGAGTGTCAGCACCAGCCCCGGCCTCCTGAGAGGTGCTCAGAGGAACCTGGGCCACCTGCAGCCCCACAGGAAACAGTGGCCGTGGGGGCAGCCGTGGAGCTGCATGGAGCAAGGCTCAGGAGCTCCTTGCCCTGGCAACGCTGCAGTTTTGTACTAACACCATTTTCCAGATATGCACCCTTCGAAGAGCCCTGGCTCCTCAGCTCACCCTGGGTGGCCGTAGGTGGTAGAACCATGCCAGGGGCACTTCCTTAAGCCACTTGTTCCTGGCACTGCGTGGGTGGTTCCTGTGTCCTTGCCTGAGCCAGAGAGAGAGACTGTGTGAGCTTCACCACCCTGAGCTGCTGGGCTGCTCCATGGAGAGGGGTGGCAGCCCCCTGCCCGCTTGTGCTTTGAGCTGGCGGGGATGGGGCTGCCTGACCTGCCCACTGCCAGTGGCTGTGGGGAGGGCTGCAGGGACCTGGGGCTGCTGATACCTTTCCTTTGTTGAGTCCTTGAGTTGTACTGTACCGTTTCCTTTCTGTGGTATGTCACTTGAGGAGTGTTGTAAATAAACGCTGGTGTCCTTTTGAGGCTGCCTTGGGGTGGTGCTGCAGCCTGGCCCTGCTCTGGGGCATGGACAAGGGGCAGAGAGCGGGAGCTGTGTTTATTTTGTGCAAAGGGGCCTTGGCCTTGAACTTGCTGGGGCTGTTGATTTCCCTGCAGGCAGGTGCAGCATGTCAGTGGCACAGTGCCCTTGGGCAGCCAGCATCCCAGGAGCTGTGGCTGCATCCAGGATTTAAATGTTGAGACTATTAATACCCTCATATCCTCTTCCCTCTCCTGCTTTAATGGCATTTAGGCTATACTTAGCATTGCTAGAATTTCTGCTTGAGTGCATCTTGACACTTGCCACAACCCTGTTTACCTCCCATCACCAAAACATTCCTGCTGCTTGGTTCTGGCACAGCAAGAAGTGAACTCAGCCCCTAATGCTACCTGAGCCACCCCAAGCCCCTCATCCCTGCAGCTGCAGGCAGTGGGGGACAGGGAGTGATGGTTGTCACTGATAGGGCTCCTCTCCTTTGACTCTTCTGGCGGGATGGGCCCTGTGTTGTGTTCAGGGAGCCTGACAGGCCAGTGGGGCTGCCCGGGCTTGAAGCCCTTAGCGTGTCCAGAGCCATATCCTGTGTCCAGGCAGGCTGCTGTTCAACTGCCATGGAGCCCAGCACTGTCCCCCTAACTGGGCACCTATCTGGGGCCATCCCAGGTCTCCAGGACCCCCATATGTCCCTGGGCATGAGGGCCCTGCTACAGCCCCACCAGCCTCTGCCTTGCTTTCCTTTCTCCTTGAGCACAGTAAAGCCAGAGGCAAAGCCACTGCTCAAACTCTAATGAAATGTACAAAAAACATTCTATGAGCAGGTGATTTTTATAAAGACTGATGCCAAATTGCAGGACAAGGATGGTGAGGCGGTAGGTGGAGGTGGTGGGTGTTAGGGGTGTGAGGAGTGAAGCCACAGGCCAGAGAAATCAGGCTGTTTACCTATAAAAATCGACCTCATCAGGGTTTATTTCCTTGTGCCTTGGACACAGTGCTCTTCATTAGATTAAAGGGTGGGAGGAGGAGAGGAACGTGTTTGTCATCAAATTAGGTGGTGGAAAGAGGCCTGGCAGCAGGCAGAATCGACTTAGTAGACCAATTTGTGGTCCTCAATTCCCTTGATAAAGTGGGAATTTTCTTGCGAGGTGCCGTGCCTAGGGGTGCCTGGCTGGGCTGTGCTCGGGGGTACTGCCCACCATACCTGGCTGGGCTGGGGGACACTACAAGCTGTGCCTGGCTGGGCTGGGCTGGTGGGCACTGCCCACCATACCTGGCTGGGCTGGGGGGCACTGCCNACGGCCCGCCATCCCTGGCGGGGCTGGGGGGCACTGCCCACTGTGCCTGGCTGGGCTGGGGGGCACTGCCTGCTGTACCTGGCTGGGCTGGGCTGGGGGGCACTGCCCACTGTGCCTGGCTGTGTCAGGAAGGCACTTCTGGGGGACATGGCCCAGACCACCAGTTTGGGATGAGGAACTGCTTCAGCCCCATTTCATGCCTCAGAACAAACTCCACAGCCAGGGACTGGCACCATGGCTGCACTCTGGCCTCTGCAGAGGACTCTGCTTAGGGCAGTGAGGTACTGGCATGGACTACCTGCAAAGGCAGTGGGTGCTCCATCCCTGGAGACTCAGCACCAGGCTGGATGGGGCTCTGAGCAGCCTGGTCTGGTGCAGGTATCCCTGCTCACCTGCGAGGACGTTTAAAGGTCCCTTCCCACCCAAACCATCCTGCAAGTCTGGGCAGGCTGCTGTCAGCGCCGTCATCTAACGAGATACCAGAAACCAGCGGCTCCTGTCGGGCAGCCGAGGTCAGCGCCTGCCTGTGTGTGTGCACACGTGAGTGTGTGTGGTGTGTACGTGAGTGCACGTGTGCTGGCTGTGCTGCCCGAGCTGTTCCTCGGGGTGGGGGTGCCCCCAAGTGCTGTGAGAATGGACAGGGGTGACACCACTGCAAGCAGTGCCAGGCCAGGCAGGCGGGAGTGCCGTTCCAGTAGCTCTGCAGTGGGGGGGAAAGGGGATGCTCCAGTCCTGCAAGAGCTGCGTCCTTGGGCCAGGGCCAGCCCCACTTCAAGGAGGTCCCAGGAGCAGTGTTGCCTCCTGACCCGGCCGTCCTGAGAGGGCTGCAGTCACTGTGGTTATCGTGGAGCTGCTGGCCAGAGCACGTGGCTCTGTGGGAGGTGGAGATGACCAGGCACAGGGCTGCGGACTCAGTCCTGCAGCACAGGCAGTGCCCAGCTCTGGGACACATCTGGCTGGCACAGGTGCTGTGGGACATGCCCACAGCATGACAGCCCACGGCAGACATCGTGTGCTTGCATGGGGCTCCTGGGCACCGGCAGCCCCATACCTCCTTGGGGCTGTTGGGCGGACAAGGGGTGTCCCTCAGCACCAGGGAACACAGGATATTCCCACAGGACACCCATGGGCTGGGGCTGGCTTGAGGTCCCTGAAGGGTCCCCATCATTGTGTGGCACACAGAGGGCCACCCTTGCTGGGCAAGGTCTGGGGGCCAGCCTGGCCCCTGTGGGGTTGGGGGTCCACAGTGGGGTGTTGTCACAGCAATGCTGGAGCAAGAGGCACAGGGCACAGCCCCGTGCCATGACCATATTTACCTTCCCAGAAACTGCTTCGTGCTCCAGCAATTTGCCTCAATTATGCTCGTTATCATGTCAGGAAGGCCGCAGTGACGGCAGCGGCTCTAGGGCCGTTGGCTCCATGGGGGCTGCCTGGGCCGCTCTGGCACCATGGCTGTGAGCAGGGTAATCCCTGGTGTCTCTCTCTATTCCTGTCCCATCCCTGCACTTGGGGGCCTGAGCAGACTCCTAAGCTTGTGCTCCCCTCCCCTCGCCTTTTCCACCATAGTCCCTGTGTCCTCACAGCCCCACGGTGCTGCTGCCACTGCCCCTCTGTCTCCTGTCTCTGCTGCTCCCATTCCCGCTGCCAGCGCTGCACTGGCGCTTGGGCGCCGGGTCCTGCTCGGCCGGGGCAGACAGCAAGTTGTCGAGTAAACAGAGGAAAATTACTGTGTGCTGGCTGGGCTGGGTTCTGTTGCCGGAGCCAAGCTCTGCGTGGCCTGGGCATTTCTTCTTTCGCCGTGCCGCGCCAGCCCCGCTGATGCCTCGCCATGGTCCGGGACCCGCCGGCCGCAGCAGGCAGCNNNGGGCCCCGCCGGCCGCAGCAGGCAGCGCGGCTCCCGACGGCTGGCGGGGGTGTCGAGGCTGTGGCCGTGCGGTGACAGGGTGGGATTTACCGAGGGGCGGCCGTCTGCCCAGTATTTACTGCGTGGGACTGCCGGGGCGCAGCTCCAACTCTCCCCCTGCTCAGCACGTCCCCTGTGCCGGGCTGTGTGCGGGACTTGGACAACCAGGGACCGTCACCTGCTCGGGGCCAGGTGACGGGCAGAGCCCGTGGCCAGGTCCGTGTGC
>VYXF01001325.1:43799-62335 GCA_013397295.1 Polioptila caerulea
AAGGGAAGGTTTGGGAAGGGAAGGGAAGGTTTGGGAAGGGAAGGTTTGGGAAGGGAAGGTTTGGGAAGGGAAGGTTTGGGAAGGGAAGGTTTGGGAAGGTTTGGGAAGGGAAGGGGAAAGGGAAAGGGAAAGGGAAAGGGAAAGGGAAAGGGAAAGGGGAAAGGGAAAGGGAAAGGGCGAGGGCAAGGGGAGGTGAGGCAAAGGCAAGGCCAGGCAAGGCAAGGAGCTCCCCCAGCCCATCCCTGCGGGATTTGGGACATCTATGTTGTGTTTGCCGGTGCAGCATCCTTTGTTTTTTCCCAGATAAACTGTGCAGGGATTCTCCTCTGCCAGGTCCATCCCACTGCCCCTGGGCAATCCATTAATGAAGCCTAATTAGAACGTCAGAAGCCCGGTGACTAATTGACTTCGGGGCTGTTTTTTGTTGTTTTGAGGGGAAGGGAGAAGGGAGGAAGAAGGATTGTTAATTAGTTTAGTTCTGCTTTATCTGCACCACAGCCCCGAATATTCCTCACAGAAACAAATCTAGGCCTGACAATGGATCTTGGCCCTGGAGCACTGGGAGGAAAAATTCCTTTTGTTTTTGTTATTTATGGCCCAATCTGAGGTTGGGCTCCTTGAGGGGGATTTTCCTGGGTGAGGGGTGATCCAGAGTTTAGCTGGAATTGGGGTTTTAGTGAGTAATAACCAGAGAAATCTGGAGATTGCTCCTTGATTGATGGACGGGATGGATGGGCAGAGAAACTCTGGGAAAAATGCTGAGGAAAACTTGGATATAATGGTCTTCTCTCCATAAAAAAAACACAGGGAAGAAGAGTTGCTGTGTCTGCACTCCTGAAACAATCTTGAACTCCAGGATTTAGGAAGGATCCAATCCCCCAGGTCCTGCCTGGAGGTGCCTTGAAGGATCAGTGCTCAGGATCAGCCCTTCCCATCCCAAGAACTGGGATTGGAATCCCTGCCCCCAGGAATGGCCCTGCCTGGCTCAGCCTCCCCAGAAAGGGATGGAAATCGTTTTCTCTCCCCAAAAAATGAGTTTTATGGAAGTTGTTTGGTTCAAAGTGGGCTGAGTGGTGGAGGCAAATGTTTTCTCCCATTTCCTGAAAAAACAGGGAAGCTGCTTCTCCAGCAGGATGACAACAGTGAAACCTTTCAATGTGGCCATTTCCATGGTGCCACGGCAGGAATTAAAATCAAATCCATCTTCCAGATCATGAGGCCATTAATTTTTTACTTTTAGGGCATTTAAAGAATAAATAAATAAGCACATAAGGAAATTACTCACGGGAGCTCATTTCCACAATGGGCAAATGTATTATAGCAGGAAATAAAAGAAAATTAACTAATAATTAACCTAATCGGGTGGGGATGAATTCTGATCAGCTGATTAAAGCAAGGGGAAAATGGAAGAGGAGAAAAACAGAGGGAAGAATAAGAAAAAAGCTGAGGACCAGAACATGTAGAAATAACTTCTACTTTCCTACAGGGGTTTTTTGGTCTCATTTTAAAGATGTTTAAGGTGGAAAGTGATTCCACATGAGGAAAACGATTTCTTAGGTGGCAGCAGGGGTGACTTGCTCCCTGGGAGAGGGGTTTAGGAGGTACCTGCACATCTGAATTTGTTCTAATTTGTACAGAAAAGTGGCTCAGGAGCTCTCAAAGGTGCACTTGGAATAATTCCACAAATGATTGTAAGAGGATCTGCTCTTGTCAAGGCACAAATATGAAACATCCACAGTTTATGCATAAAAATAGACAAGAACTCATCCCAAGAAGTTCAGGAGCTGGAGGGGTGACCCTGGATCTGGGATATTCAGGATTTGCCTGAGAGGGTGAGGTTTTGCCATCAAGAGCTGCCTGCAGTCCTTGACTCAGTGCTTGACTCATCCCTGCATCTCCAGGAGTGGAAGAAATTATTTTTGTTGTAAAAGAAGCTCTGTTTGGAGAGCAGGGTCTGGCTTTCTCTCTGGACTCATTTCTTCCCTTTGAATGCTGAAGAGATGAGAGGATGTGACAGGAGATGATTTCCTGCCTGCTACTGTGCCTTTGGAGAGGTGGTGCTGTCAGGCAACCTCCTCAGCACTCACACAAAGGACAACGCTGGCTTCCCAAATTTCCAGCAAACTTTTAATATTCCCCCAAAACCAAAACACATCTGCTCTGGTGTCACTTCTGAACAGGCCAAGTCACCCCAAGAAGCTTTTCTCGTGTAGTCTCAAGTATAAATATTTTGATACAAAAAATAAAACCCAATAAACAAACCCATAAACCCCATCAATGTCCCCCAAGGCATCCGGCGGTGCCGTGGGGATCCACAGCCAGGTACAGCTGTGGGGACAGGCAGCCTGAGGTGCTCCCAGCCCACATCCCCAGGGAATCCAGGAGCAGGAGAGTCTGGAAGGTCTGCAGTGAGCTCGGGAGGTGCTCTGAGGTGTGGGCGAGCCAGGGAGGGCGCAGGGATCGAGGCTCTGCTTCCAGGGCAGCTCCAGCGGCATTCCCAGGCTGGGGGGAGGGACTGGAGCTCCAGCTGAGGGTGTGGGGACACAGCAGGGCACATCTGGCTGGTGGCAGAGCCACAGAGGGTCTCAAAACCTTGTCAGGGTCACCCAGAGCAGGGGACATCTCCTGGCTGGTGGCACTCAGGGCCACAGAGGGTCCCCTGCATGTCACCCCGAGCAGGCTCAGCCCAGGGCACTGGGACACTGCCACCATTTCCTGCTGGGAAAGCTTTTCCTGTTGTTGTTCCAGAGTTTGGGACGAGCCCAGCCCAGAGCAGCCTGGCCCAGCCACCTGCAGAGCACGTTCAGGATCAGGACTAAACCTCGCCGAATTACAGCTCAGCTTTGGCCTTTACACCCAGCAGCTGAGGGTCATTCAAAGTCACTCTACTTTTAAATTAAATTTTCTCATGCATAGAAACAAAAGCTGCAGCAGAGGATTCACAGAACTCATCATCAAGTACTCATTAACACATTGTATATATATTAAGCTTTGAATAAAAAAAATCTTCCCAGGTTTGGGGCTTTTTTTGAATATATGCACTCTATAGGATGCAACAAACTTGAGCCTGGTCTAACTCTGTCACACTCTGTGCTCTGCCCTTTATACAAAGTTGCACTACTGCAATAATTCTTCCTTTTAGACAAATGCAGGTAGTCTAGACCTTAATAAAAGCTGCCCAGAGCCCTGGGGCTGAGTTGCCCTCCCTGAATAGTGGAGCAGTTCTGGTTCTGTTGCTTTGGGAAGGAGGTAAAAAAACTGCTGGTGTGGGGTTTTAGATGATCTTGTTCTCCAGAGCTTCGATCCTTTTGGTCACAGCTTCCAGTGAGGAGAAGTTAAGGGGACAAAATGACAGGGATTGTTCAGAGAGAGACTTTTTCTGTGGGCACAGAGTGATGGGCCAAGGTTTTAACTAAAAGGGGAGAGATTTAGATGGGATATTGGGAAGAAATTGTCCCCTGGGAGGGTGGGCAGGGGCTGGGCTGGAATTGCCAGAGCAGCTGTGGCTGCCCCTGGATCCCTGGCAGTGTCCAAGGCCAGGCTGGACATTGGGGCTGGAGCAACCTGGGACAGTGGGAGGTGTCCCTGCCATGGCAGGGGTGGAATGGGATGAATTTTAAGGCTTCTTCCACCCAAACCACTCAATAATCCCATGATCTCAGGCTGGCAGCACAGGTAAGGATGGGAGCAGGAGCAGAGGCAATCTGGGCCCGTCCCCTCTGGCATTCCCAGAGCTGCTCAGGCTGATGGATTTCACCAGAGGACGGAGCTGTCTGTGCTCACACATCCTCCCACAGCCACAGAGTCACTCCGAGAGGAGGAGGAGGAAAACTGGGAGGGGCTGACAGAGCTCCTGACCCTGAGAAGAGGAGCAGAGCACTTTTCCTGGAGCTCCAGAGCAATTTTCTGCTCTTTTCACCAACTCCTGTTCATGGTGTGCCTGGGAGAGGCCACCCAGTGGGTGAGAGCTGTGAGTTCCTGTGACCTCTGCCCCACACAAGTCACAGATTTCACTCAGCTTGACTCCAGGAAAAGGAACAGAACTGCACCAGTGCCACAGCGGGGCCCAGAAATGTGTGAAGAAATCAGAACGTTGCTTTTAAAATTAGATCATCTCCTGATCCTCAGTGGGGAGAAATCTCCCCTGACCTTGTAAGCCACCCTGAGGCTCCATGAATTTCTTTTTTCAGGAGAAGTTTTCATCCTACTCAGAATTTTTTTGTGGCTTTATTTCTCTTTCTGCCACTTTATGAAAGGCCCAACATGGCAGAACTCGGTCTCACCAGGCTGGTTCTGATGGGATCCAACTCACTTGGCTGCAGATGCTTCCAGGGAACAGTTCCACCAGGATTTATCTCCCAGCACTGAGTTTTGGCCAGCTGGAAGAATTTGGGATGGGTGGATGTGTCCATCTGGATTATCCATACCACCCACTCTACAGCCTGAGGTGTTCTGATGCAGAGGCCCCTCTATCCCTCCAGTCCATGAAGGAATTTGGGCAGTGTTGGATGTTTGCTTTGGAGGAATTCCCTGCTTCCCATTCCAGCTGCTTCAGGACCTGCAGCCCCATCTCCCCACAATCCCAGAGCTTGGAAAGGCCCTCCAGGGTCATCAAGTCCAATTTTTGACCAATCCCTACCTTGTCACCAGCCCAGGGCTCTGAGTGCCACATCCGACCCTCCCAGGTGCCTCATTCCCACCTCCCTGAGCCCCAACCCGGCTCATTCCCCCAGGAACAGACCCTCTGGAAATCCCACCCAATCCTGGCCAAACTTCCAAAGGATATGTTTCTGCTGCAAGGAATTGATGAGGTCTTCTACTTTGGTCTGGAACTTCACGATGGATTTGCACTCGCATGGATCTTCCTCTGGGGGTCACGACAACAAGAGGATGAGTGGCACAAAACAATTGATTTAATCAAAATCCCTGAGCCCAGTGAAACAGGACAATTCTTATTTTCTATGTCAGAAACGGGAAAGAAATCAAAATATAATTATTTCTAATTATCCGATTGATCTCTTCTGGCTTTAACCTCAGGTGAACAGAGAATGTCAAATTTTTCTGTTATTTCAGCCATGAAAAGTCTTTCTGGGGTTTTCAGCTCCCTGGAAATCCACTGAGCTCTGCTCTTGGTGCTTCAAGTTTGCCCTAAAATTGCAGTCTGACAAAATAAAACCAACCTCTGTCTCCCCAGCAACATCCAACAAAAATTGGAGGCACTGCTGCCATCAAGAGTGGTTTGAGCTTTGCTTCAGTAACTCCAGTCCTTGAGAACCATGAGCGTAAATCAGTTTGCTCATTTATGTCACTAATTTACATCTGTTCTTCAAGGAAAATTAACTTAGACTGGAACAGGAGGAAAAAGATGACTGGGAAAGAAGGGGAGGGGTTACAAGGACACTCTGAGCTGAGCAAAAAAGGAGCAAATAAAAGAGAGAATTTTTAAAGGAAATGAATCACTGTCACCAAAACACAATGGGTTTAAACCAGTCAGGAGTAACCTAAAGGTGGAGATTAACAGAAGATTTCAAGGCAGCTATTGAGAAATACAAACTGGCACTGGTAATCAAAGAAATGCAAATAGCTCCTTGCCTTCCTTTCATTTTTAATACTCAAATGTAAACATATTTACCCAAATTGGTATTTTACAAACAAATAGTTTTTCTGAAATTCACTGTTTTTGTTTTTTGTTTTTTTTTTTGAAGGCTGAAGCTTAAATGTATTTGAATGATTGATAAGTGCAGTTTGTTGGTGGTTTCATATAGATCCCATCCTCTTGCTCTTGTATTGATTCTAATTTTTTAAGGCAACTTGGTAAAGAGTCTCTGCCTTGCAATCCTGGCTCTGCAGACACAGGGATTATCCAACTTCTCCAGGAGGAAAGGAAATCCCATCTCTGAGAACTTGGAGACAAATTCATCATTTCTGAAGAAGAGCAGAAAGGTGGAGGAAAAAGGAAGGAGAAGGGGATTTGGGAGAGGGGGACATGGCTGAGGTGTGGGGGCTGCTTTGCTTCAGGCAGCCACCCAAAATATTGATGTGTCCTGATCCTCCTGTGTGTTCTGCTAGCTCCACACACTGGGAACAGGATGATTTTTATAACATCCACCTAGAAGGGCATTTTCATCCCTGTACTCCAGGCTGCAAATGCTGTGACTGAACCCCTCCACCCCAATCCCCTCTCACCAACACAGATTTAGGATCTGCAGCTTCTGCAAGGGCCTTTTCACCCCTCCAGTCCAGCCTCCAAACACTGACTGAACCCCTCCATCCCCAATCCCCTCTCACCAACACAGATATTCATCTACAGCTTCTCCAGCAGCATTTCACTCCTCTACTCCATCCCAGTCCCCTCTCACCAACACAGACTGAAGATCTGCAGCTTCTCCAAGGGCATTTTCACGCCTCCACTGCAGCCTTCAAACACTGGGACAGAACCCCTCCAATCCAAATCCCCTCTCCACCAACACAGATCTTTATCTGGCAGCCTTGTGAGGGGCATTTTCACCCCTCTGCTCCACCCTTAAAATGCTGTGACTGAGCCCCAGTCCCCTCTCACCAACACAGATCTTCATCTGCAGCTTCTTCCCGATCTTGCTGATGGTCCTGAAGTCGGCGGTGTAGAAATAATGCTCAGCCACTGGTTCTGAGGCAATCTCCCTCAGCTCATCCTCCACGGCATTGCCGACCCCCACGGCAAACATCCGAAATCCTGCCGGGATGGGGATCCTGTCAGTGGGGCACGGTGCCAGCCCTGCCAGGCTGGGCATCCTGGGCGCCCCACACAGCTCCAGATCCCACCGGAGAATTACCCCCTCCACCTCCACCATTCCAGCCTCCTGTTGGCCAGATCAAACAGGGACAAATTTTATAGGCAGGGATTTTATTAAAATTGACCAGACTATGGGCAATGTGGCCACAGGAACAAGGTTTTGGAGACACTCCTTTCAGCCAGGTCAAACAGGGGCCAAAATATTTCTGCAGGCAGAGTTTAGCTAGAATTTCCCAGCCAATGACAACAAGAACAAGATTTTGGAGATGCAAGAAAGGACAAGTGATGGCAACATCACGTCCCTGACATGGAAGAGATAATGTAGCAAACGGAAGCAGTGGGAATTTCCAAAATGGGCTCAGCCACTGTTAATCAACCCTTGTTAACGAGCCCCTGAGTGGCAAAGTCCCTCTGCACTGGAGACCTGGGGTCAGCAGAACTGAGCTGAGGCTCTCTGAAATTGCAGCCCCCACTGGGAGTTAAGAACTTATCCAGAGATTGTCCTGCTCTGCCAAGAGACTGATCTGCATTAAACCTGTTTCTATTGAACTGAAATGCAATTCTCCCATTTTGGGTGGTGTTAATTAAGCCCTGATTCGAAATACTTGTCTCTATTCATCCATGCCCAGGCACTGGGAATGTTTCCCTGCTCCCCTTTTGCCTTTCTTTCTCTGGATATATCCAATATTTGTTGTTTTTCCAAGGCTCAGCTCACTGAACAATTTTGCAGTCTCATTTTAAGCGCTTGTTTATCCCACAGCAATAACTTATGGACAGATAAGAGATTTCCTCGCAGGGACAAGAGAGGAGGGAGAGACAAGGCACAAAGTTTTATCACCAGGGAGGAATAAATTCTATAAATACACTTTATAAGAACCTTCTGTTTTGTAGGAGCTGAACAGCCCCATAAGCTGTCAGAGTGCTTTGTAAACATTGGTTTTTCACGAGCTCCCTGACCTCTCTCGTTATGTGCTGGCCCCGAGTCCCATCTAGTGGTGGAGAGTGAAGTTAAAAGGAAGGGAAGGATTCAGCAATTCCTGACTGATCTCCCAGGGGCTGGATCCATTTAACTTTAGGGGTGTCAGAGACTGGGAATGTGCTCAGCATGTCAGCACAGGGCAGCTCTCAAGGCATTAATATTTCATGGGGCTCAGACACAGAAATCCTTCAGCGTGTGGCCACTGTGCTCTTTTTGCAGCTGAGGAAAGTTTCTTATTGATGTGCCTGGGGTTCCTCCTTAAGCCGTGTCTGTGCTTTATTATTTCATTGCTTTTTCTTTGCCTTTTCCAGGCCTTGTGGCTGATGCAGCCAAGCCACACTTGGCCCTACAACTCCTGGGATTTGCTGTCTTTGCCCCCGTGTGCCTCTGGTGCCCGGCTGGGCTTCCTGACCAACCCTAGACAAATCCCAGACTGGCTTGGGTTAGGAGAGACTTTAGAGATCCTCTTGTTCCACCATCTTCCACCAGCCCAGGTTGTTCCAAGCCCTGCTTTATCCTAAAGGTGCTGGAACCTCCTAATTCTAAATTCCCCCTGCAATTTCCTTCCACATTTGTGTGGAGCAATTAGACCTGGGTGCATCCCATTCCACAGGGTAAAAATCCACCGTGTCCATCCCATTCCAGGGGGTAAGACTCCACCCTGTCCATCTCATTCCAAGGGGTAAACTCCATCCTGCCCATACCATCCCAAGGGGGTGGAATTCATCCTGCCCATCCTATTCCAGGGGGTGGAACTCCACCCTGTCCATCCCATCCTAAGAGGGTGGAACTCCATCCTGCCCATCCCATTCCAGGGGGGAGAAGTCCACTGCCCAGCAGAAACTCCTCCAAAGACAGAGGGGAACTAAAACCAGCTCTTGGCAAACCAAGGTGCACCTGACGCCCAGACTGAAATGCTCCAAGCTGTCTGTGAGCAAGGATTAATTACTTAATTAGGATTAATCCCCCAAATTACTCAGTATAACCTGCTTGTATCCTGAGAGACACATCTAGGGAAAAAGTCCTGCCTGAAAGAAGTCCCTGGGAATTCAGGAGCCCTACCTGAGTCCTTGGCTTTCTTGGCAGCATCTGAGATATAATCCTGCGAACGCCCATCAGTGAAGACAATCCCCACCTTGGGGACCCCGGGCCGGGCTCCGTTGATGGCAGAAAAGGAGCTGTCAACAAGGTACTTCAGAGCCTGGCCTGTCATGGTCCCCTTCTCCATGTAGGACATTTTCTTCACCGCTGCTTTGATGTCCTTCTTGTTCTTGAACTGCCCCAGGGGGAACTCCTGCCGCACAGAGCTGGAGTACTGTACCAGCCCAACCTGGGCCTGCTTGTCCGACACCTCCAGCGAATCCACGATTTGGTTGATGAATTTCTTCACCAGCTCGAAGTTCTCAGGCCTCACGCTCTTGGAACCATCGATGAGGAACACGAGGTCCAGAGCAGACCCCAAGCCACCATTGCAAGCTGAGGGAGAACACGAGAAGAGGGCAGAAGAAAACAGCAGCAAAGGCCTCAATAAATTATGTGGAAAAATAGAACCCGAATGCCATCTATTGCTGAGGAAGTGGGGTCAATCAAAGAAAACCCCACAAGAGATCCCAGCAATGTTTTCCAAGTGATTCTGGCTTGTAAGAGCAGGGCTTCCCTTTCTGCCTTCTCAGAGCAAAACACCCCCGTGCTGTCCCCACCGTCCCCTTGGGCTGGGCTCAGGGACCCCTCACGTACCGGTGCAGGTCTTGCCATCGCTGTTGAGGCTGAAGCCGTCCCTGCAGGCACACCTGTAGGCCCCCGGGGTGCTGACACACACCTGCTCGCAGTCGTGGTCCCCCGTGGCACACAGGTCAGACACCACTGCAGGGACACGAGATGGGGCTTCAGGCAGGGGCTGGCCCGAGGCCTCCCACCCACTCTGCACTGCACAGCCCCACGCTGGCCCCGTAATTAAACCTGCTCCCAGTTAACCCACCCCAATCAAACCTGCTCTGCACTGGGACACAGCTCACTGATCCTGGACAGGGACTGAGGCACAAAGACCCTCAGTTTCCACAAGTCTCCCTGCTCCGAGGCACGGCCAGGACTGGAAATCCGGCCCGTCCTGAGGGCAAACCCAGCTGGGTGTGGGGCAGATCACAGCACACCTCACTCTGCAAAGCTCCTGGGTGAGGTTTGGGTCTCAGCCGCCCCCTGGGCTGCCCAGTACCCAATTTTTCCAGCTCTGCAGTACAATTCTGAGTGGGGAGCTCAGCTGCCCTTCCTAGACAGGATCCATGTGTGAACACACTTGGAATTCACCTCAGAGCTCTCCCTGCACCTGGAGCTCTCACACCCGCGCTCTCCAAACATCCCTGCTGCCCATCCTGCCCTTGCTGTGGCTCCTGGTGATGCCTTAAGTTTTAGCTTTTATATTTTTTAGGTTCTGTGCTGTTTGGGTGAGTAGTTTTAGGTTTCATATTGAGTGCTACTAAGTTCTCTTCAGAGAGTAGACCGACAAAACAATTCCTTCTCTAACCTGGGACCAAGGACAACTTTCAGGCCCAAGAACAAAACCAACGGTGAAGGGAGAAGAACAAACCAGGAGGATGGAGCTTCATCACCTGGAGCTGTAATTGCACAATTAACTCCAAAATGCAAATGGACCAGAACTTATAAAAGTGTGAGACCTCGTGATCGTTTGTCCATTTTGTGCCCATTTTGGGTTCACCTTGGGTGTGCCCAGCCGGGCTCTTGTGCTGCCCAGGGGCAGCCATGGAGGCCTTGGAATAAATCCCTGCTTTATCCTTTTGCTCTGTCCAGTCTCTGTTCCAGGGCAGCCTCCAGAAGGGATCTCAGGGATGCTGAGCAAACAGCAGCTGAGTGGCAGCACCAGTGGCACTGGGGAGGTGACAGCACTGTCACAGCCATGGCAGCCAGGATGGCACACATACTCCAGAGCAGACAGGACTGAGGAGGCAAATTCAGTTACAGATGCTGAGGAAAAGTGTGCAGAAATCTGGGCACTGGGTTGGATCAAACAGATGGGACGTGGAGCAGAGTCTTTCCGAGTTAAGGGTTGTTATTTTGAGCCATTTGTGCTTGGTTCTACCCATATTTTGCACAGTTTTTGGCCTTTCCACTTCCCGTGGCTGTGCCAGCACCAGTAGATGTTCCAGCCCAGGTCTCTGGGAGTTTTACTGCTCCTGGAGCTGCCTCTAGCTCCGTTCTCTGGTTGATCTCACCACTGGCTGGAACACCAAGGGTCTCCTCTTTCCCCACGAGTTTGCTGAGCACTGTGGGAAGCACTTGGACACTTTTCCCAGCTGTCAGTCCCACAAATCCTGTGCTGTGCCCCAGCAGGGGGGTTTGGGTTTATCTCTGGGGTGGTTTGGGGCAGCTGCTTGTGCAGAACTCGAGAACAGGGACTTGGACATTCCCCTAGGGTTGTCCTCTGCTCCCTGCAATAATCCCAGGTGCTTCCCTCACCTCCCAGGGCTTTTCCATGGGAGGAGCTTTGCCAGCTGCAAAGGGAAAGGAATCTTTCCCCACAGCGTCACACGGTGAGGCCTCTGCACCACTGCTGCCTCCTGATTCCAGGGCACCAACACAAACTCACACAAATATTCACAGCCTGGATTCCACCTCCCCAAATTCTGTCTCTCTCCCTCCTTTTGTCTGCAGTGTTTTTTGCCCTCTTCCCAAGCTCCTGCTGCAGTGACACCTGAAAATACCTGACTTACTCTGTAATCACCTGGATAATCCATGGCTCACTCTGTATCGGAAATTTCCCTCCTTTCCACAGAGGAGCCAATTTTCCATGACAAAAAGCTGCTCCCCTTCATCACTTTCAGCCTGGAAGCTGAACCAGGAGATTTTACACCACTCAGAACTGGAAGTTTTCCAGGCCCAACTGTGTGTGTTTGGCATTCCAGGTGGATCCCATCTTTCAGGGAGTGTTGCCACACGTTTTGGTTTCCCGGGAATGGCAGGGAAAAGCCCTTTCTCTTGCTGCCAGAAAATGGGGATTTATTAATGACCCTTTCCTGCTGCCTTGGGGTGCATTTGGAAGCTATAAAACATTTCCAGTCCTTCAGCAGCTCCTGTAGGAGCAAAGCTGTGTTTGTAGGATGGGGTTTATTGGATGGGGTTTGTAGGATGCTGTTTTTGGAGGATGGGGATTGGAGAATGGTGGTTTTATAGGATGCTGTTTTTATATGATGCTGTTTGTAGGGTGGTGTTTGTAGGGTGCCATTTGGAGGGTGGTGTTTGTAGGGTGGTGTTTTTATAGGATGGTGTTTTTGGGATGCTCGGGCTCCTTTGATGTGCTGTGCAGACAGGAATTAGATCCTGCTCCAGCCAGGAGAGATTCCTGCCCCACGAGGCTGCCAACCCCAAAAGCAGCATCAGGCAAAGGCACCTCAGCCTCTGGCAGGAACTGGGACCATCCCTGTGGAACTGGGAATGCAGGGGGCAGCGCTGGCTGGGGGAATTACAGAACAAATTCTCTCAACTGCCCCAAAGGGGCGTGATCTCAGCTGTCCTAAAATCCCCTTTTCCAGGTTGTTTTCCAGTGCCTCCGGGAGTGTGTGGATCATGTTTACAAACTCTCCAGTGCCGGTGAAATCTGGAGATTTCTTTAACCAAAGCCTGAATTCCCCTGAACAAAACCCTGCAGTTCTGGAGAGGCAACTTCAAAGAGCCCCTGTGTCCCACAGGGGTCTGATCCTGCAGAGCTTGGAGCAAGGAGGCAGAGGGATGAAGGGTGGTCATGGGTACAACTTCCATGGGAAAGGCTGGAGGGGGACTTTGGAAAAGGGTCTGGAGGGACAGGACACAGGGAATGGCTTCCAGTGCCAGAGGGCAGGGCTGGGTGGGATCTTGGGAATGAGGAATTGTTCCCTGGGAGGGTGGGCAGGGGCTGGGCTGGAATTGCCAGAGCAGCTGTGGCTGCCCCTGGATCCCTGGCAGTGCCCAAGGCCAGGCTGGACATTGGGGCTGGGAGCACCTGGGACAGTGGGAGGGGTCCCTGCCATGGCAGGGGTGGGGTGGGATGAGCTTTCCAATCCCTTCCCACCCAAACCATTTCAGGATTCTCTGTAAAGCCTTCAAGTCCTTCCCACCCAAACCATTCCCAGTTCCCTGCTGGCTGGCAGCCCCACAGCTCCGGGCTGGGCACGCCAGGACTCACCACAGAAAGCCTCCTGGAACTTCTGGGTCAGCTTCTCGATGACGCTGTAGCTCTCCACGTAGTCCACGTGCTCGTCCAGGGGCTCGCTGGCCATCTGCCTCAGCGTGCCCATGTCCACCCTGCCCACGCCGATGGCAAAGATCTCGATGCCGGCAGCCCTGGCCCGGGCGGACGCGTCCTGCACCCCATCCTGGGGCCGGCCGTCGGTCACCACGATGGCCACCTGCAACGGGGAGGGACGGGCTGGGTGGGCACTGCTGGCCTTGTTCATATTCCCGTGGTGCTTGTGGAACAGGCCAGGGTAGGAGGGAAGGGTTTGCATTTCTGAAATTAAGGGAAAAGGGAATCCCACCAGCCCTTCTCATCCTTTGGTGATCACACAAACCGGGTTTTTTTTAGGTGGAATTAGTTTCTTTTCAAGCTGGAAAAGCTAAACTGCCAAGGATTGAATGGTTTCACCAAGGGACAGCTGCCAGGGATTGATGGTTTCACCAAGGGACAACTGGGGCATCCCCCTCTAAGAAAACTGAATTAAAATTTATGTTGTTCAAAGCCAAACTCGAGCTCAGGCCAAACTAAAGATCTTCAGGGACACTCAGGACAAACCCAGCTGCGTGTGAGACTTCACAGAATCTCAGGAAATGTCATGGAAACGTGAGATGAAGGCTTCATCCCATTTATAAGTGGAGGAGCTGAAGGATGGAACTGAAACCATCTCCATGGGGAGAGAGCAGAAGAGGCTGAGGTCACACTGTGTGTCAGGGCCTGCCAGGATTTGTGATTCTCTGTTCCAAAATAAACAGCAGGGATTAAACTCCACCCCTGCTAACCCCAGCATTAAAGTGGCAGCTGGTTTAAGTGGGAACTGGATTTCAGCTTGGATTAAACGAAGCCCTGAACCAGTTAAAAGCCTCCCAGGGTCCTGCTCCTGGTTTCTCCTTTTTATTTTTCTTCTGAAAGGGACTTTGTCACAGGACCTGAATTCTTGCTCTTTGCCAATTCATCTGCCCCTGCCACTTTTCCTTACTGATTTATTGTGACACCACTCCTGACTCCAAAGGAACTGCTTGGGCTGGAATGCAGAATGGGGAAAGAGCTTCCCCTTTGTAAAAAAATGGGAAAAACAGGAACATTCTGGGGCTTTACAATCTAATTTCAGCTGTTTATCTGCACTTCCTAAGGGCTGCACAATTAAAAATTCCCAGGAGCATCATCATTCTACAACTGGTGCTTCCAAGGGGGACAAAACCCCACAAATTCAAGCCTTTCTCTTCTAGTGTGGCAAAAATAAGGCAAAGCATCACCTGTAGCAGGTGTGGGTGTGCGGTGTGAGGGAATGGATGTGCCAAAGGAGCTCCGGGGTTCTCCTGGGGCAGGAGCGGATCCATCCCTGCAGTGGAGCTTTTTGCCAGGAGAGAGAGCCCTCGGCTCAGCCTCAGCTCCAGCCGGGCTGCTCCGCCTGTGCAGCGCCAGCAGCGTGGCCTGGGGCTGCTGGAGAGAGCCCCTCAAAGCCCGGCTGGCAGGGAACTATCAAATATCAGGGATTGGAGGAGTTATCAAATCAGGGATTGGAGGAGTTATCAAATCAGGGATTGGAGGAGTTACCAAATCAGGGAATGAGAGGCGTTATCAAATCAGGGATTGGAGGCATTATCAAATCAAGGATCAGAGGTGTTATTAAATAATGGATTGGAGAAGTTACCAAATCAGGGATCGGAGGAGTTATCAAATCAGGGACCAGAGGTGTTATCAAATAATGGATTGGAGGAGTTATCAAATCAAGGAATGAGAGGCGTTATCAAATCAGGGATTGGAGGCATTATCAAATCAGGGATCATAGGAGTTATCAAATCAGGGATCAGAGGAGTTATCAAATCAGGGAATGAGAGGGGTTATCAAATCAGGGATCAGAGGTATTATCAAATAATGGATTGGAGGCATTATCAAATCATGGATTGGAGGCATTATCAAATCAGGGAATGAGAGGCATTATCAAATCAGGGATCAGAGGAATTATCAAATCAGGGATCATAGGAGTTATCAAATCAGGGATCAGAGGTGTTATCAAATCAGGGATCAGAGGTGTTATCAAATCAGGGAATGAGAGGCGTTATCAAATCAGGGATCAGAGGAGTTATCAAATCAGGGATCAGAGGTGTTATCAAGCAATGGATTGGAGGTATTATCAAATCATGGATTGGAGGCATTATCAAATCAGGGAATGAGACGTGTTATCAAATCAGGGATCGGAGGAGTTATCAAATCAGGGAATGAGAGGCATTATCAAATCAGGGACCAGAGGAGTTATCAAATCAGGGACCAAACCCTGTCAACAGATCCTGTCAGCAGCCGGGTTTCCTCCTACAATTCTATTCCTAAATCAAGCAATTCTCCAGGTTTATCAGCTCATCCTCTGCCAAGCCTGAACCCAGTTAAACCTGAGCCTAGCTCAAGCCAAGCCCAGAAATGCCCCAAAAGGGGTGGAGCTGCAGTATCCACACCTGGATGGGATAATGCCTCTGCGTGGAAATCTGCCATAAATGACTCAAAATTCACATTGCTTCCTGCCGTGCTATTGGAGAAAACAAAACTCCTGGATACAGAGTTGGGATTGGGAATTAATCAGAGAATCCATGGGGAAAATTAATGTAACAGTGAGAGGAAGGCAGGGGACCTCTCTGTGACAGCCTGACAGAAAGAGTGTAAAAAACACCTCTTCACATCACATTTGGTTAGCCCAATCATCAGGAAATCCTGGTTTTTCCTCGGATTCCCACCATAGGTGTTTTCCCTGCATCCAGCCTGAGCCAATGTGAAAAAATGTCCCTTTTTAAATTATTATTTTCAAACCTACCTCCTAATTATTTGCAGTCTGAGGATCTCTGTAATTCCCTGTCATTGAAAAAGCTGAGTCTTGGTGTGTGCCTGGTTTGGGAAAGGAGGGAAGGAGCAGCCTCTGGATCCTGGAGGGGCTGGCACTGCTCAGCTATGTGAGAGGAATTACGAAAAGGTGAAGCTCCTGCTGCCTCCAACAGCTGAATTTTGCCCTGATCCTCAGTTTTGCCCTGGGGAAACTCAGAAATTTTGCTTTTCAAGATCAAACCTTGTGGTCATTTAACCAGCAGCTTTCCCAGTGAATTCCTGACATTCTGGATCCCTCACCCTTCTGTCAGACAGAAATCCCACGTGTTCTGACACAATTTATTGCTGGTTATCTCAGACAGCCGAGCATTCCTGAGCATTACTTAGCATTCCCAGGTATTCCCAGGGCCAGGCTGGCATTTCCCAGCGATCCCGCAGCTGATGAGGCAGCGATGGCTCATTATGCCCTGGGAACGTGATGTTCCAGCAGCGCTCCAAGGACAATCAGGCAGGAAGCTGCATAAGCCCTGGATTCGCTCAGCAATTTGCCAATGTATTTGTTGTTCTTCCCTAAAAAATAAGGTGAAAGTAATTGGGCTCCCTGCGGGTTTTGAGGAAGGTGGGAGCAGGTTTTTCTCGTTGCTCCTAGGGAAACAAATTGTGCTTTTCCCTGGCCGGGGGTGACATTTGCTGCACAAAGCAAGAGCAAAGCACCGTGTGATGTTTTGGGATGTTGACAACCAGATTTGCACCAGGATTTGTTTGATTTCTGCTGTGGGAAGGAGCAAGGACCGTGTCCAGTGTTTCTAGAAGCTTCACCTCCCTAAATCCCTGCATGACCTGTTCCTCCTCCCAGGCAGGGGATGGGGTCACCCTGAGCAGAAGGGAGAAGCTGGCTGGGTTTCAAGACAGAGGGAAAAAAGTGAAAAAATAACTAGGGATTAAAAAATCCAAAGGACTGTGGAGTTTTCCACCTTGGAGACGTTGAAAAGCCACCCAGGCCTGGTCCTGGGCAGCCCCACTGGAGCACAGGGTGAGCTCCAGAGACCCCTCCCAACCCTTTTCTGTGATTCTGACTCTTGGATCAGCTCCAGAGTGGAAGAGGGAAAAGCAAGGAGTGATTTCTCTTTCCCCCCCCCGCCTTTTAATGCCTCAGATAAATCATTCCAAAGCCCACTGCTCTCAGCTTTTCCAACTGTCCAGGAAAGGAGGTTTCAGGGAGACTCTGGAAATCCAGGATAGTTTGTCCCACACAACCAGAGATGACAGGGAACAGCAAGGCTTGGGGGAGCTGTCTGGCAGCAGGAAAAGAGTGCACCAAGAGAGGGGATATTGAATGGTGTGGAAGAGATTCCGGAGATGAGGATCCAGCATTTTCATGGACAGCTCAGTGGAAATGTCTCTCCAATCTACAGGAACGGCCAATGCTGTGCGTAATTGTCAGACTGCATTTAGAACAAAAATTGAGACTGCGACTGAATACGTTATAATGAGTTTTGTATTTTCTTTCACTCAGTCCCAAAGGTGAGCTTCTTTTTCAAGAAGAATTGAGAGGTTTGAACTTCCCAGAGATTTTCAAGAACTGAGAGATCTGAAGCTCCCAGAAGTTTTCAAGAATTGAGAGATTGGAACTTCCCAGAGGTTTCCAGGAAGAGTTGAGGGGTTTGAACCTCTCAGAGGAATCCAAGAAGAATTGAGATGTTTCAACTTCCCAAAGGTTTTCAAGAAGAATTGAGAGGTTTGAACCTCTTGAAGGGTTCCAAGAACTGAGAGGTTTGAACCACCCAGAGGTTTCTAAAAAGAGTTGAGATGTTTGAACCTCTCAGAGATTTCCAAGAATTGAGGGGTTCGCACCTCCCAGAGGTTTCCAAGAATGAGAGGTGTGAACTTCCTGGAGGTTTTCACACCTCCAGTTTGCACCTCCCAGAGGTTTTCCACCCGTGACAATCAACCCCCACTTGTCCACACACAATCAAAGCCCAGAGAAAATCGCCTTTCTGCTTTTTCCAACTGCCCCACGATGAGTCCCAAGCAAGGAGCTGGAGGAACCAGACCCTGTCCTTGCCTCCTCACCTTTTTGAAGTTGGGCGCGCTGCCCCTGCCGCCCTCAGCGGCGCTGAAGGCGCGGCTGATGGCGAACTGGATGGCCAGGCCGGTCATGGTGCCCGTGGAGAGGGGCTGGATCCTGCGCACGGCCTGCAGCAGGGCCGCCTTGCTCTGGGGGCTCTGCAGGGACAGCTCGCTGCGCACGGAGCTGGCGTAGTTGACGACGCCCACGCGGGTGGCGTTGGGGCCCACGTCCAGCGCCTCGATCACGCGCGACACGAACACTTTGATCTTCTCGAACTCGTGCGGCCGCACGCTGCGCGAGCTGTCGAGGATGAACACCAGGTCCGTGGGCTTGGTCCTGCACAGGGTGCCTGGGGACAGCAGGGACAGAGGGGAAATCAAAGGGAAAAGTGTCCCGGGAGGGACAGAACGGCAAAATAAAAAAGTTCTGCTGGTAAAGCAGAACTGAGCGGAGAGGAGCTGCTGGTTCCAGGGCTTTAACTGAGAGTTTTAAATGTTCTTTTTGCTTTTCTAGGAAAGCACCTGCAGGAAAGCAGAGATCCTGGGGGGTGACGTGGACTTGTGATGAGCAGTAGATCCCTTGTCACCCCAGGCTGTCACAGAGGGTGGCAGGAAACCTCATCCCCTTATGGCAGCACAGAGAGAAGGAAGGAGGGAAAGACAGAGGAAGGAAGGAGGGA
>VYXF01001326.1:0-57269 GCA_013397295.1 Polioptila caerulea
GATTATCCTCTCTTAATGGGCCAGCCCTTAAAGCCAGGGAAATCTTAGAAGGCAAACCTGAAAAGAAGCAAACTCCCATCAGAAGCCAGTTTTCAGTAAGCAGGAATCAGAGAGCCAGTGTTACTTGCTTTTTACTACATCTGTCACCTGTTATTTACAAACTGATCATTGGTTTGGTGTGAAGTAATTATGTTGCTTTTTAAAAATATTTGTGGAATTCTGGCTTACTTATTTTTATCACTGTTTAGAATTGAGCTTTTTAAACCTGGACTAGGAATGTCAGGTGAATGTCCTAAGACTGAAGTCTCTATAGTATTCAGATAAATTCAGTGCTTTGGTGGGTGATAAATTTTGATGCCTTTCTCATAGTTCCTTCCTTTCAAGTGGGATAAACTTTAGAGAATCTTCATGATTTCTTTTTCTGTGGAAAAATACATCGTTTGAAAGGAAACATTAATGATGTAGGCTATGATTCAGTAAATCACCCCAAACCACTCTTCAAATCCAGTAGAAATTGAGATTATGCTTTACATTAAGTATTGTGCTTAGGAATTTTACTGAATTGAGGGCCAAAAGCATTTAGAAAAGACCATCATAAGAAAGAAAGTAAGATGCTAAAAGGTTTAAAGATTCCTTTATACAAGCTATATATAACAGTTCAATAATTGTTATTAATTTTTTTTCTCCTTGATTTTCCAGTAGGCACTTAAGGGAAGGACCTTAAATAGTGTAGACAAGAGTTTGAAGCAAATAGTTTTCATGCTGGAGATTTAATTTGTCATTTCTTTAGTCAGTGTAGGCAAGAACAGAATTCCTTTGGGATTTCTGTAGCATAAAATATGTGTATAGAAATTTGTCACTCTTAGGAGTGTTTAATTTTTACAATGCTAGAGACTAAAGCAAGATTTCTTGAGTTTGCAGTGTGGCTGCTGGAAGCCAAAGCTTCAAAACACACACACACATGCACAGACAAAGTATAAAAGGTGAATTTATTTCTGGGAACTGGTTACTTCCAGTCCATCTAAAGACTGATTTACAAGAGAAGAAGAATCAGAAGCACATTTTACCTCTGTTGTGACTGCTAGCCCATCGTCAAAAGCATGATTGTGTCAGATTTGCCAAAAACAGGACTTGCTCCTGACTCTCGTGCCATACCCAGACTAGCAGGATTACTTCAGGAGGAGCTGTGTAGCCAGCCCTGCTTTAATTTGTAGCTGTATCTGATGTGCCAGACTGACATAATCAATCAAGGTGAACCCAGGTGCTAAAAACAGTGTCCTCACTGATTGTTGTAGGCAGGTTTTTAAAGTCTTGAGAAAAAAAGTAAGATTTTTCCCTTGTTACCTCTCAGAGTGGTGCCAAGGCTTTTGGGAACATCCATAGAGAATCAACTCCAGGCTGTTATGTGCACAGAACAGGAAAGATCTTGCCACTGAATCCAGTGGATTGTAAATTTTTCCATCTTCTCACTTCCAGGCTTCAATATAAAGTATAAATATAGATGTTTTGTTGACTAAGTTAGCTTTGTAAACTCTGATTCAGACTTGGTCATACAAACAGCCCTTAGAGCCAGGTGGGGCGGTTTTCTTTGTCTCTTCCATGACCCATCCTGTCCAGGGAGTTACCTTCTTCTAAAGGGCAATTGAGTCTCTCTGCATGGGCACTAAAATTCCATCATCCCTTTGTGAGATGCTCCACCCAGGGGGAGGAGCCAAGCATTCCTACCTGGATTAAAAACCTGAGATTTGGAACACCAAAGCAGCCTCTTCCACTGGATTCTCAGAGGAAGACCAGGCCCATCTATCTCCTATCACCTCTCCCTTCCTGCCCTTCCCTTCCTTCCTTCATAGCTCACTGCCTTGGGTGAGGTGCTGAGTGATTCAGAGCAACCATTTTTACATCTTTTAAGAAATGAGTTTGCTTCCCTAGTGGCCTCTTGTCATTGCTGGAATTCAGCTGCTAGCTCCAAAATGGACATCTCCTTTAATATTGTTTGATCTCGTAACACAAGACAAACTGGATGCTCACATCAGATAGACCTGATCATAACCTTGGCACCTTTTTTTCTTACAATGTAGAAATCTCATCATTTAACCTGTCTCTGAACCTGTATTTTTGTGCTCAAATAAAGACAAATATTAAATATGTACTCATATTCCAGAACTTGTTTCTGGTACTCAGCTACTAAAAATTCAGCCATGGCCCTCATAAATTGTTACTAATGTTTGAAGTTGCTTTTTTACCTTATCTACAGGAAGCACCTGCACTGCTGCATTTACCAAGAGCAAGAGTATTTCTTCTGTTTCTGCAGAGAGATTTAAAAGAAGAGACTTGGCCAGTTCATATGCTACTGAAGGTATCAGCAGAATTTTAATAGGCAAGATAAGCAATAATGAAAGGAAAATAAAACCTAGTTTTGTGGGTAGTTTTGAAGCTGAGGATTGGGTTTCTGAGTTTAAGGGCATTTTCAGATCAACTTGCCTGTCTAACACCTGGATTTCATTCTCCTACAACTTTAAGAGGAGGAAAGGTGTGCATTTGTCTTGAGCAGTAAGTCTGCTTTGAAAGTTCATTGAAATTCAAAAATCTCATTTTCCAACAGCCATCCCCTGGCACTTTACAATTCATGCCTCTAAACAGGATTGTGTGTAAGAAAAAGAACTGGAGAGCATAGCATAGATTTTAGAAAGGCTGTCATGAGTGTTTCACAGGAACTTTGCTGTCACTTTGGTTCTGCTCTCAAGGAGGTCTCTCATCCGTGGGTGAAGATAGTGTCCTCCAGACATGTGGATTCCTCTTTCAGCTCCCCCTGTGGTCCCCTCCAAGGGGGCTCCTGTTCAATTTGCACTCTGACATTTTTTGGTGTGCAGTTTATGGTGGTCTAGGACCCACCTCATGGACACCTGAGATATCTGCAGTGGGGAGAGGAGCATTCAGGAGTGGAGCAAGGCAACTGTCTGAGCACAAATCCCACTGCACCATCCCATCTGTGTGTCAGAGCCACCAGGCTCTGTCCTGCTGTGTGCAGAGACACTGAAGAGTCTGCAAGAGTCCCACTTTGAACACATACATCGAGTTATTTGTTCCCAAAGAGAGGAAGTGGTGTCACATGCTGAGAGTTGTTTGTGAATCCGGGAATGTTCTGTGCTGAGGAGAGCCTGAGCCCTGGCTGGCTGGCAGGGTGGAAACATGCCTGCAAAGGGTCTGGTGATTCATCCTGGATGCAAGTGATGTGGAACCTGGTAGGACATGGCTGGCACAGCCGGGAGGGAGGATCTTTCTGAGGACATGGTGCACTGGCCAGATGAATCTGAATGGGAAAATCCCTTTATTGCATATCTTCTCTCCCGTGATCAGGAGGAGAAAGGAGGCACGGCTCTCAGGTACAGCCATGCCTCTGAGCTTGCTCTGCACAGAAGCTGTTGGTTATACACAAAGGAGAGCAAGAAAACTGCTGTGTTCACAAAGTACAGCACAGTATAGGCCACGGTGACAGTCGTGATGCCAGGTATGTCTAGATTAACACTGTGCTGTTGTAGTCGGTCTGTAAATGAGCCTCTGAGGCATTAAGACAACATAGGTAATATTTCACAATTTCTTCTGGCATTAAGGAGTATAAGATGTTTCTTCCAAGAACTTTAAGGAGAGAGTAAGACCTCTTCACAGGCAAAGAGCAGGAATAACAGTGGTCATTCAGTGCCCAAAACTGGGGGCATGCTAAGGGCATAGTGTGATCAAGGGGAGTTTGCACATTTGGGAGAGGAGAGCAAGGAAGCCACAGAAACTGGGAATGGAGGCAGCAGAGGAACTCTTCAGCATCACTTGAAAAGGTATTTGGAGCCAGGCACTGAAAGAAATTCCAGAGGTGGAGGACTTCTCAAGTCGAATCAAGTCAAGGCTCTGGGCAGAGCACAATCTCCTGTTTTTTTGAGGCTTACAACATCCATGAAAATCAAACTCTTCTGAGGCTTTACTCAGTGATCAAGGATGCATCAAAGACACAGAAGACTGACACCGCTTCCCATAAGAATGGAAACAATTTGCAGGGCCCTGAGCATTGTCTGGTTGCTCCTGCCAGGGTTAATACCAACTTCGTAGAACATGCACCACCAAAATCTGTTTTCTTCTCACTCCGACAGTAGCAATGAAGAAGGCTTTCCTTTCTCCCTCTTTTGGCCAATGGCTTTTCAGAGACTGAGGCGAGTGAGGGCTGCCTCACCTGCCTGCTGTGGAAATTGGCACCTCTGCTATACCTCTTGCCATATTGTGCATGCCAACAGAAAGGCTTCCACCTGTGGGGATGAGACTAGCTGATGCTGACAAGCCTAAACCTCAAGTAGCCACAGAAGTGCTGCATTAAGAAAATGACTGATGATGGGATGAAGAGCAGATGATTTCTCAAGCCCATACCAGTCCTCTGTGCTGATTTTTCCCCTCCATTGCCAAGACAGAAGGCGTGGGATGGCACCATAGGCTGGTGGTGTGGGACAGGATGGGGGGATCAAGTAGCCCAAAAAGAAGTGCTACAAACAGGGTTCTGTCATGCATCTCTCTGTCTTCAAAGATGAAACCACCAAGGGTTTTGTTCTTCGCTGTGGATAACTAGCAGCAATCCTCCTGGGACAAAGCTAGTGTGTCTGTGGTCCAGCTCACTACACAGATATGCTGGTCTGTGAGGCAGCATCTCCCACAGCAGCAGCCAGGAAGCTCCTGCTGAGGGGTGACACTGTTGTGGTGGTCTCAGGAGCAGGAGCTGAGCCCAGGTCCCACTTCTCAGGGGCAGAATTTCACCTGCAGCCCTTTGGCAGGGGTTGTGTTCTCATGATATTCAGGCAGATGTTTCACTGGGTCTGGCCCTGTCTCAGTGTGCTAATCTGAGGTGCTTATTCTTCTGTTCTGAACACAAGGCTGATTGGGAAAAGCTCAAGTGTTTTTCTAATGTCTGCTGGGTGGCAGGAGAGGTGGGAGAGTGGTGCAGATGGGCTATAAAAGGATATTGAAGGCAAGTTGGAAAAGCAGGAAGCATTGAAGCAGCACTGCTCAAAACATACACATAATTCTAGGAATGCTTGCAAGCTACATCATCGTTATTGTATACTCCCCTGACTGAAGCCAACTGCAAGTAAATGCTGTTCACAGTGTTATGCCAGAATCTGGCATCAGCATGAGCCAGCAGGGGACAAAAAATCAGAGTGGAGTTGTATTTGTATTCTGGACATGAACTAAGCCTATAGCACTGGATTTAATATACACCATCCCTACTACCTACCTTTAGGGAGCTTAAGCCTCCCTCCATCAGTCGGACTCCCACTTGGGCAGTGGTTATTTACAATGCCATGGCATGAGTGGTAGGATCCCTTTGAAATACAGCCTGTCCCAATCAGAGACCTTTGGAGCAGGGCACTGTCTCTTTATTCTGGAATGACTGCATTTATATTAGCAAGGCTGCTAAGGAACTCGTGTTTAGAAAATATGCACTCTGCAGAAATGTTTCATGGAAATTAGATTTCAAGAGGCAAAAATAGCACAGTATCCTGAGACTGCAGAAGGTAGAGATCCTTTTCTTCCCTCATTCCCCCAGTAATTAATTTCTCCTTGGGCATAATTTGAGGAAAATACTTTATTTCATTAATGCACTGTCTACCTGTAGGGAACATTCTTTCAAGGGACTTTTTTAGCATATACAACTTTGATTGAGTGCTCATCACAGATCTGGCAGAACAATTTCATAGAATCATAATAAGATTTGGACTGGAAGGGATCTGAAGAATAATGTAGGTCCAACCCCCTGCCTTAAGCAGTGCATCTTCCACTTGACCACGCTGGTCAAATCTCCATCCAACCCGGCCTTGAACAACTCCAGAGATGGGCCATCCTCAAATTTAACGCTGCGGAGTGTTTTCTTTGTAGGATACTCACCAATCTCTTGTGCTCTTAGTCAAATCCAAGTCTGGGGAAAGTAGGTTTCACCTTAGCAAAGCCACTGGAATTGCATCCAATTCTACAAAAGCTCTACTTGGCCACTTGTTCGCACCATGGAAGCGGCAGTGACTCATGAAGTCAGATTGGATCTGACTAAACAATTATGTCTGTAGAAACACAATTCAGTGTGTTCCAGTCCTGTGTGTTTAGTTATTTTCTTAGAAGACTAGTCTCAGAGGCTAGGGAGTCTCTACTGATTTAGCCCATGACTGTTTCTACTAAATTTTTACCTCTAGCAAACTGGAAATCAATCAATCAATCAATCAATCAATCAATCAATCACCCAATCAATCAACCAACCAATCAATCTTTCATCTGACTGCTCCTAATATTTCCTCCATGTCAAAAAGTCAGTTGAAGCCTTACCTGGACACAATCTACACTGTCAGATATACATGGTCAGGATTAGCAAGGGGGAGCTAGGCACAATCCATAGATCTAGATGTGCAGGAGGTTTAGCTGCTTCAGTTAATTCCAGCCTTAAACTCTAGGAGTTGACAGAAAGTCCCTTTCTCTCTTTCCATCATTAGGATTACGTAAGATGTCCCCTGGCTCAAATCAAGATCCTCCACTGTTTGGGGTTCAAATCCATCAACAAGATTTTCTCTGGGTCTTTCTGATCAGAACTCCTCCCTGTTCCTCGAGAGAGACCATTACTACAGAGTCTGTTCCCTAGACACAGTCACCTGCACAAGTGTCTTTTATTCTTAAAGACTGATGCAGGGCCTCTTGGAGATTTTTCTTCCTCAGCTTGATGTAATAATAATTAAACAGAGACAGATGCCTCACCTTGACTAGAAGGTTATGTGGTGAAGCCACACTCATACATGTCCCACAGCTTTTCCCTGACCTAAATGACAGGTCTTTTTTTGAAGGAAATCCACTTTCCTTGTCTGTAGGTTGATTTTGTTCTCAGAACTCAGCTATTGCATAATTCTTGGACAAAGTCCAACTTGGATTGCATCCTCCACATTGTCCAATGCATAAGAAACTGAGCCAGCAGCTTCCAGAGCTGCAATTCACAAAATTTTCTCACCCCAGAACTGAATTTGGTGCCACAGACTCCCTCCAGTTTTCACTTCTAGGCTCATAAAACCATGAGGAGTCAGCTTATTGCACAGAAGCCTCTGCTCAGGAGCTAGGATGAGTGGAAGGGCAACAATGATACTGCAGCCAATCAAATGGATTCTCTGGGAAACTACAGATTGTGTGAGTGGCTATTTCTTTTCCTTTATGTAAAACAACCCCCCAACTCCAACCTCCACCCCCCAAAAAAACCCCAAAGAAACCAAGCCAACATCCCCACCCTCCCCCAAAAAAACCCTCCGCAACCCCCAAACTTGGATCCAAATGGTCCATATGAGTCACACACGTAGAAACTGCTCTTCCTCGCCCTGAGAGAGTCACTCACCCTTTCACTGCCAGAAGGCAGAATTAGGATTATTCTGACTTCATGAAAGGCATTTAGGAAAGCTCCTGATCACCTGTGTGAAGTATTCATACCATGCTCATAGTTGGAGTCTAGGAATCCTCTCCAAGACTTGCCTTGCGTTCATTGGTGCTTTGAAGAAAGTGCTCAACAGCTGTTCCTCAGGTTCCCAGTATGAAATGGGAATTGCAAGGGGAATCACTGCTATCCTAAATGACATAATGCCACCGTGTTACTCTGTGGCTAAATTAGTCAGTGTTTGAAAATGACTTACAGACAGTAAAGTCCTATCTTTTTAATAGAGAACTTGCCCTTTTCCCCAGGAGTCCTATTCAGAACCTCTCAACCTTGACAATAAATTGAAATGGAAATCTTTTGAGTACTGTAATGAATACATTATCTTAATTTCAGAGGATTTTTGAAGGGGTAAGATTTTGTGCAGAAGGTGATTTCGAATATTTAGCAACACAACCTTAGCTCAAGCTTTTTTCTTCCATCATTATGCTTTTTAATACAATTCTCTTAGCATTTTAGATTCAAAATGAGGAAATATCCTTTGGCTCAAGTTCAAATTTCTCCCATTTTTTGGATATTCTTTCAAAAGATAAGGCCCTAATTCTCCCTTCCCTGGTGCACTTTATGCTCATTTACACATGTAAAATGCTATTATTCTTTCTTGGAACCATGTACCAAAATGCAAATTACTCTACAAGAGGAGCAAGCATCAAACCCAAGGACCCAGAGGATAAGGGCAAATCAGCATCCTTGCAGGAACAAGCTGGAGACTCAACCTGGAGCCTGTCAGCTACTTTGGAGTGATAATTCACATTCATGCCCTCACTCTGCGGTGAAGGGAAGGCGAGGTTAGTTCCTCAGGCTCACCACAGCCTGAAAGCACGTGCGTGACTGTAACTTCACGTCTGATCTCAGGGGCTGCCAACTCCTCTCGGGGTCCATGCCCTCAGGATGGCCTCTGTGAGTGCCCTGTGAATACGGAGGCGCCGCTCGCCGTGTGCGCTCACGGTGCCGGTGGCCTTGTCTCTCCTATAAATTAACGGCGGCTGAGCGGGGCTGGCAGTCGGTTCAGCAGGACTTGGTGGCTGAGCCTACTCTAGCTGCAAGTAGAGCCAAGGACGGGCTCAGACCTGCCCTGAGCAGCACAGCCTTCCATCCACTTGCTGTCTGTGGCAGGCCTGAGGAGCTGGGCTGAAGGAGAGCCTTGGTGCCCCTGTACTTCAGCCAGACTGAATGGTTTGGGGCTTGCCAAAGCTTTCGCAGCTCCCTCCCTCTGGCACTGCTCTGGTTAAGCCTGTGCATTCCAGGGAAGTGGCTGCTGGATCCAGTTCTGCTCTGCCCCATCCTTTGGGCGGGCAGCCTCCCGAGGCAGGGCTTTTGATTGTGAGGCAGTCTGGCTGGCCTTTATTTTCCTTAGAAAGCAGTAATGCTTTGTAGGGCTGTCAGGAAACATCAGCCTGACAGTCTCCTCCACATACTCCTCTTTCTGCCTGGAGGAGAGGATAAAGTGAAGGAGCAATTTGGCATGAAAATGAGAAACAGGTCAAGCTGCTTGAAAACCTGGCCTCTGAAAAAGAGATAGGGAAAGAGAACAGAAAAGCAATTACTTCAGAAAGCTAGGTTACTCCTTACTCCAAATTAGTACAGCTGATTTGAAATGCTCTGACCAAACCTTTCTGTAGCTCACTTGAGAGATTTGCTAAAGGTGCTCTGTCACCAATGAAGCAGCATATCCAAATCTGGAAGGAGACCACATTTCCACTTATTTTCACTCCAAAGTGATACAACCCTTCTCTGCTCAGATATTTGTGACCCTCATGTGAAAAAATCTTGGTGCTAGAGAGAAAGAGGTTTAGGTTTATAAAGGTATCCAGATGCATAAGTGGTTGTCAAAATTTCCAGGTAACATAGTAAAGTCACTAAGCATCTACATTTATTCCTGAATTTTGATGATACTCAACAGCTTTCAGGGTAAGGCTTGTGATCCTCACTCAATCAGTGGCTGTAGTGTCTAGGAGAAATTAATATATGTATCATAAATGCACTTGGCCTCTTCTTGAAGTATGTGCAAAGAAGTATTTTTGTGATGTGGCTCATTGCCAGTGTTCCTGAGAAAGTCACATATGTGATTCTTCCTCTATAAGCTGATAAAATAGTAAAATTAGGATTTGAAATATTTCTAAACTTGTTTTCGCAGTTTTTAACCCTTATTTATTAACAAAATGAAAAAGTCAACACTTCCCTTATTCCCCTGAATTCCCAAACCAGGAGCTTCTCTCATCCATCACAGTGACAGTGGAATGTTAACAGGCACCAAAAACTGTGCCTCCTCCTCTAAGGGCACTCCTATGCAAAGTGAGCCAAGGGTACATGGTCAGCAAATTTCCTGACTTCTCTCATGGTTTTGATTTCTAATATTAATGGTATGTTAGAATAAATGTTTCATGGCTGTTGTTGAAGTCTCTGGATGATTTCTGATCCTACTAGATTAATTCCAACTTTCTTTCCCTTGATAGCTGAATTGGATGTAGTAAATTATGTTCTGTCCATTCTGATAGCTACTCAAGTTATCCAGTAATCCTAGATTGCTGCTAGTCATGTCCATCTCTCAAAGAATAAATTAAAACATAAGTCTCTCACATGTCAATTAAGGCACCCCTGACTTGATTAGCAGGATTTCCCTCCTGCCCTTTCTTTGGTGTGCTCACAAATCCTGCTACATTTACAGCTCAGTAAGTCAAAGTCCTTCACCTACAGATCAAGCACAGGAAAGAGAGCAGGTTATCCTGCCCATCCATCTCTTCTCTGGAGAGGGCCAATATATGAAATTAGAATTGGGCATTCTCTGTGTCTTGTTTCATCTTCCACTAAAACTGAGGACGAATCACTGGCTGTTTCAGGGTCCAAGTGTGAGAGAATGAAAATCTGGTCTTAAAAAAAACCCACAAAAACCAGATTTCAGCAAATTCAGAGAGCAGTTAGGCTGAGTATCAGGAAGAAATTTTAAGTGAAGAAGTGCAGAAAGCTGATGGCTATGTTACAAGCAAATCAGTGCAGACAAGTAATAGAATCTACAGTAGACCCTATATAGCTGCATTGGGAGTGTGTCATTACTTGAAATTAAAAAGAGTCTCATAAATAGTAAAAACAAGGCAAGAAGACCACAAAAACAATCTTCCTGAATGTGTGAGAAGCAGGAGAGAGGCAAAGGGAGTTGTAGCTCCATTACTTAATGGACACAGAGAACAAATAAAGCATGATGAAGAGGTGTTTGAAGTGTTCAGTGCTTTTTTTGGTGAATCTTCATTAGAAAAGAAATTGCCATGAAATCTCATTGAAGTGGTTGAAAAAATGTACTGACTGGTTTGCAATCATCTCTTGTCAAAATGAGAAGGCATTTCAAGTTGGATTCTGCAGGGGAATTTTTTCCTTGGGACTATTTCTGTTCACTGTCTTCATTATCATGGTGGATGATGGAAGAAACTTCATGTGGAGCAGACACCCAGCTGGGAAGGAGCTATAACGAGATTGGAGGGCATAATAAGAAAAAGACTGATCTCAATGAGCTGGAGGAATGATCTGGACCCTGTGAGATGGAATTTTTTTGAGAAAAGTTGGAAGTATTACACATTGAAATCAAATGCATAAAAACAGATTGCACAATAAATGCTGAGAAAGCAGTACAGAAGAACCAGAGCTGGGGTTTTGGCTTACTGCAAACTGAGCAAGCCAATAATATGTTGATGTTTTGAGAAAGGTGAATCTTTGGGTAGGAGGTGTTAGCAGGCAGAGAGTGTGAGAGCTACTTATGCCACTTCACCCAGTACTGCTGAGATCCCACCTGGTGCAATGTGGCCAGATTTGGATATCATGTCAGAGACAATCTGGGCAAAGCAGCAAAAAAAGGAAAAGTTTCAGAAGGCACAAGATAAGTGGGTTTGGTTTTGTCTAGAAAGTAGATAACTGAGGGGAATAACAAAGCTTTCAGAACACAGAGAGCTGTTTTTTACTTTCCTGCTTGTCTCCTACAGGCAGAATGAGAAATAATTGGTGTAATATATAGAAACATACCCTAAGATTAGGTGTAATCTCCCATAATATCCTACAGACTGTGGGAGAGCTGTAAACTCTGATCATGGGGAGAAGGATATTGCAGAATTGCCTTCACTGAAAGGCTTCCAGAGCAGGTAAGAGGGTGTATGGGAGTCAAGCACCTCTCAAGATTGCTCTGATCTCCTTCTCAAGCCAGGCTATGGAGCTGGAGAGAGATTTTGGGAGATATAGTCCATTCCTCCTCCCCAAAGCACAGTTAACTGCAAAGCATTAATGTGTCTCAGGAAAGAGAATAATGGTGCCTAAAATAACCCCACAAAATAGGAACTAATACCTTTAATTTCTGCTGTACTACAGCAAAGTCCCAAGCTCTGTCTGACCTGGCAGAGGTGGCAGTGGCAGTTCTGTGCTGTGGAGGGCTCTGCCCTGCAGACTGGGTGATGGTGTTGCAGTTTATGTGCAATATATTTTACAACTATTAGATATTCTAATTTATTAGATATTTTAATTTATTAGATATTCTATATTTTTTCCGTATTAAACTGCCCTTGAGGAGTTAGACCCGAAGAGGTGATGGAGGAAGAACCACAGAGGGATGAAACTATATCTGAGGTGAAGCTGTTTGCTGGGACACAGTGGTGTCTTCCCTGGTGTCCCAGCCTCCCTCCCCATAAGGCTGGACACCTAGGCTCTGAGTTTGAAAAGAAGCTGGCCTTGGAAAAGAAGAGATGCAAGTGCTGCCACAAGAGACAATCCCTCAATTGTCTCACCAGGGACAGTGATTTACATAGGAAAAGCCCTGGTGCATTTTGTCAGAGAGGATGGCCAATGCAGAGGGCCAGAGTTCAGCAGCTGTGAGATGGAAAATGTTGGTACTGGGGGCTGGGGACGGTTCCCCAATCCCTAAAGGCCCTGGTGCAACCAGACCTCTGTTACTGGAGCAGAGGGAGGCTCAGTGGGATGGTGTGAACACCTCTCCCCATGCAGAGGACTGGAAACTGGCCCCAGCCCTATGTCTCAGCCTCATCTTTTTCCTCATGGTCTGTGTTTAAAAGAAAAATAGACTTTATCTCTGCAAAGTAACTGGGATATTTGTCTCCCAAGAAGCCAGTACTCACATAGAACTGGAGCTGCAGAGCTGCTCTCATTGTTTTTTGGGCTCTGTAGGAGAATGACTCCCAAGGAAACTTGAGTGTGTTTTTCGATCTTGAAAAAAATTAGTTTCTCGGTCCCTCCCCACCTTGCTGGAGTAATTCCCATAAAATAATCATTGCTTTTGAAGCCAGTCCTACTTTTCTCTCATGCTTGAAAAGCTGCTCCCTCCAGCTCTGTGTACAGGCACCGATTGGCTCCTCTCCAAGTAATACTCAGTGAAGAAACGCCTGCTCGCGTACCTGCTGCAACTATTTACATTTCACTCTCTTTGGCAATAAATTAGTTCCACAGAGGTCTGAGCAACAGTTGTTTTGAGCAGGGAGGGAGTTTGGATTCTGCAACTGCATTTACACAGCCAGCCCTTATCTTCATGAATATAAGGGAGCAGGGAGCTCGTTGATGCAAACTAACACCAAGTGAACTGTGTTTGCCAGCAGAGCAGCTTCCCATGTGAAAACCCTGATTTCCTTCTTCTTGATGAGGCCATGGCTCAGCCAAGTCAAGGACAGAGCCTCTTTTTTTTTCCAAACCAACTGTTAATGGAATAAGTAATTCTGCAGACCTGTCTTTCACATCTCACTCACTTTATATGCAGTCTAATTAATTCTGTCGGGGAAAATAATTGGCTCGGATCAGGTTGATCCAACTGAAGTTCTAAATAACTTTGGTTGAGTGGTATTTATATTTCAGCAACTAGTCTTGGGTGAAGCACTCGCACGCGCAGAATACTAAGGCTGTGCTAACTTGGCACAAAAATAGCGCTATGGTCCGTCAAGTGGCATTAAGTCCCATCTATAAAAAGCCGTGCAGCTGCCTCTGAAGTGTGGCTATCTCGGGAGAGGGGGAGGGGAGCACTCCAGCCTGTGTCAGTGCTGGACAACAGGCAGCACAGACACACTGCCAGTCATCGAGAGCGTGGGGTGAAAAGCTTCCTGGCCACAGAGGAGAGATTGGAATGACCCTGTGGGGACACAGGGGCTGTCGAGGAAAGATTTCAAGGGTGCAGTCATGCCAGGAAGGTGCAGAGGCAAGGAGCAGTCAGTGTTGGGAAGGGTGCAGGGTTTTGGACAAGGCTGGATGATCTGAAGTACGGGAGGAGACAGGGACGGAGGGGATTGGGGCATCACAGGCAAAGAGAAGGCTGGTATAGCTGTAAGCTGTGACTGTTCTCACCTGAGGGATGGACCCAGTGAGGGAGGATGGGCCTGAATGCTGCCACGGAGATGTTCTGACAGCTGGACTGCCATGGCCAATAAGTGAATACCACCCTCCCACTGTAATGTAGGGTGGGGTGTTCTCATCTGTGTTTTTTTAAGGCACGAACATCTTGACTTAAGGACACAGATGGAAGGCAGGTGTTACTGTGTTGAAGGTCAGAACTACATTTAAAAGTACCTTTAGCTTTCTTCATCCTACAGTTTCTCTGTGAACATTTGGGCCAGCACATCTCTCCCCCTCCGCCCAACAAATTTTAGATCTGCAGCCAGATCCTCACTCTCCAACTCAGCCTTCATCTCCGCTTGCAACAGCATCAGCCCACTCTCTTGGATCCTAGAAAAGGAAATTCGTCTTTCCATCTGGTCCTCTTCATCTCCTTGTTCAATAGGTAGCATTTGTCTGAGATAGCTCACCCCATAGTGGAGAACAACATGTTTTGTGCTGCTCTGACTGCCACAAAAGGTCGTCTTTCTTAAGCAAATTGTGTAAACTGGCTCTCGTACTGCAAGCCTCCTCTACTAGCCTGTGCTAGCTGCTGGTCTCTCTGAGGGAAGCCTGGGTAAATGAACAAGTGTGAACAACAGTGTCACAGCCTCCTGCATTTCCTTTCTCCCCAGTGCTAAAAATAAGATCTCATTTGTAAATAAGATATCTCCTATTTTTATAGTGCTTTTGAGATGTGCTGGATTAACAAGTCCTCATCCCGACTCCCTCCCCATCCACAGTTTGTGCCCAGCCTGGGCTGTAGCTGTGCTTGCTGTGTCAAATCACAGCATGTCGTTGATGTGTTTCCATCCTGCTCTGGGGGACGCATCCTTGCAAAGGTGAGTTGTTTTCATTGCAGCTGAGTCTCTGATTTCTCCCATGGGATTACCAACATGACACGCACACTGGCAGTTTCCCTTCTTGTATATGAGGGCACCAGTCTGCAAGACCTACCTAAGCTCATTCACAGGTAGTAACTAAAAGGTGCAGAGCACTCAAGTATCACCATCACACTCACTCCCCTTCTTCGTTTTTCAGCCAAAAGCTGCCTGCTGACTGACAGGGTTTGCCAACACCTCAGGATAATTGCTATCATTAAAGAGTCTTGTCTCTTTTCCCAGCCCTACAAAGGAGCTCACCAAAGTGAATGTCTCTTTCATCTAAACTCTCATGCTGACCCTGAAGTTAAATCCCTGCAGAAGTCAATAGCCCTGAAATGAATTGGCACACAAAAATATGAGAGTGTTGATGTGCTTACCATCTAGACACCAGGCTGCCATTCTCCAGCCCTCCTTCGCGTGTCTGGATGAGGCTGAGCTGTGGGACATCATGGAGAAAGACTGCTCAGAGCAGGTAGTTTATCCTTCTCATTGCTGACCTAAAAGAACAACAGGTATCAAGCTGCTCAAGCTACTGGGCTGCAATTGAAACCATCACAAGCAGAATGGATCTAGTCTTGATGAAGCTAATTTATAAACCCCTAATCAACAAAATCATGGCAGGTCAAAGCCCAGGAGGCCCTGTAAAATTTTGCCTGGAACTCTGTAGTGCTTACAACACCCTGAACCACTGCTATTTCATCCCAAGCTCTAGCTGAGCCACCCCTGTCAAAGCTACCCTGAAGGCATGTGAAGACACTGGTAGTTAGGCTGCCTTCAGCTGGGATGGGGTCTCTAATTTTAAGGAAGCAGAAGAGATTGAAGCTTGTCCAGTGTCATTCCATGGGGCACTCCAAATGGGGCACTCTAAGTCTTCAGTTAGCTCCCAGAGCCTCCAAAACCAAAAAGGATTGTGGCTGTGCTGAATTCACTGCTGATGAACAAATCAAGTAAGAAACCTCTGGTGGTGACACAGAATGGATCCAAGCTGGTAGGATAGCAGAGAATTCTTGTAGCCTACTCCAGGATCCTCCTCATCCCACCACTCAGCTGGACCAGAGTCTGCCTGTGATAATTTCAGCATTTTCAGATACGGTGCTAAGCAAGACCAGCTGGAGGAAATCCTATGACCTTTGTTATGAATGAGATAGGCAACCTTCTGCCTTTAAGTCTGTGAGTCTGGAAAAATAATCCAGCATCAAAAATAATACTCTGCCATAAGAAATTTCTATGAGAGTGTTACCATTTCTCATTTTACCTTGAAGAATTTTCCCCATCCTTCCCTGCCTCCACTTAAGATTTATTTGGTTTCCTCTCTCTCCAAGCTCAATCCAATTAAACAAAAAAATTACTTTATTCATGTGAGTGTTCGGTGAACTTTACTCAGGAAAAGTGCTGAATATACCAAAAGTAAAGAACATTTTTTATGTGACTAGGCTTTTTCTGGGATTTTTTTTTTCTTGCTCAGCAAAGCTCTAAAGTAAAGAAATGGCTGAAACCCCACACTTCGATATACAGACAAGTCAAACATCAACGAAATGACAAAAACACACAATGTTATTTTGTCTGTTTTATTGGTCACTGAATTTCTTTTCCACATTGGGAGCATTTCCATACAAGAGATTAACAAAATAAGACCTTGATCCTCTGAATGTAAGAGGATTTTAAAACAGCAAAATTAAGCTCTTGGAATATAAGAATGGTTAGACTTAGGATTGTCTGGGCAATATTCATTTGATTCCCATTTTCATATGTATTATGATACCATCTTTCATCTTGTACCTACATACTTGCATACTAATTTTTGCCTGGGAACTTCTCCTACATTCACCATCCAAAATAAATTGTGATCTCATGATCAGCCATTTCATACTTCTCATAATTTCTCTTCATTATTCAGAGTGCATCTCATGCCTTATTTACAATCTGCGATTCAAACTGTGCTGTGGAGGAAATGGACAGCAATTTCCTGATTAACTTTCCTGCCTAACCTCTTGTGGTACCATCCAAGTGCTTTCCAAGTTTTTCTGAATTTGTCTAGACAGCTTCTGTGTGAGGTCTAATGGGCTGCCTGGAGGGAAGGGGTGTTAGAAAAAGATCTGGAAAATGGGATCGATAAGAACAAGCATTTGCAAGGCAGCCTAATAATGAAGTGAGACACGGATTAGCCATGGTGCTGTGTACAGAAGGACATCTAGGAGCCTGAGGGAGGGCAAAAGTGTTCATGGGGGGGTAGGGACACTGGCTCTGGGTGTCCTAGGAGGGGCTTGGCTGGCCATGGCAGCAGCTCTGTGAGTCTGTCGACATCGTCACAGATCTCAGCAGCACGAGGCAGCCCTCCTCCCACCTTTCCTATCTCGTCTTTTCTGCTGGAAGGGAACATTTCCAGTGAGTATTCTTCCTTCAAGTCAGGGGCTTGGCACTCAGAGTGCTGCAGGGGTGGATGTGCTGGACACGGTGGGGAAGTTGTGCTGAAAGCCTCAGAGGGAGGTACCAACTAACACGAGCTGAGAACAGCCACAGTGAGGTTACCAATGGGACATTGCCTCAAATTCATCACCAGTCCATCACACTCCAGCTCACTGGCAGTCCAGGCCAGGAGGCTAGGTCTGCGTCCAACAGAAAAAAATGTTGTCTTCTCAGACATGGGATCATGAAAATGAGGGGCTTCTCACCAGCACTAATCACAGGGGGGAAAATAAAGAGCAGGAGTCACTCGCCAGTGATTTCCAATGAGTGGCTGAAAAGGACAAGTGGAGATATTCCCCTTGCAGGAGGGCAAACACCTTTGCACAGGCATCCTTAATCTCTTCTCCTGGAGTTTCCATCCTTTCTCCCCCTGAACCCATCCATACTTTTTTTTCTGATGTCTTCACAGCTGTCTATTCAAGGGTGCCTCAGCTGGGAGGTACAAGTGTTGTTACACCAGTGTGCTCAAAAATCCAGGGATTAACAAGGACTAAGTAGATCCACATTTACACTGCTCATACTGCTAGTGATTGTATTGCATGCTTTGAAATCTCCAGGGGATATAACTCTGGGTTTGCCATTGCCCAATGAGACTGTTTCTCAATTAAAAAGCAATCGCATTTTCTTAAGAGGAAGGAAAAATGGCACTAAGAAGTATTATTAGCAGAGCCACACAGGTGGATTATGGATATAAATTGAATGTAATTGAATGTTTTGTAAGGGAGGAAACTTTTGATGTGAATTTATGGATTAGGTGGTTTTGTTTTCATACTGGGGAAGGGAGGTATGTGTATATACATATATATACATGCGTCTGTATTTTAGATATAGTATAGGTAGTTAATGCTTTGGATGATAACAGAATGTGATTATTCCTACTTTTCTGTTTTTCTGGCTTTATTACTTCACTGCCTTTCTGGACCTGAAGCCTGCAAATACATTAAAGGCTGAATCCTAGCCAAGAAGCTGTCAAACAACTGTATTTCAGCAAAACGTAGTGCCGTGGCTGGGTGGCTCTGTCCCGAAGCTAAGCTCCACACCATTGAAATAGCATGGCAGAAAATAGCATATTGAACCACACAAAGGTATGGATCAATGAAGTCATTAGCCAAGTGACTTTAGGGGTAGGGGAGACAATGCAGAAGCCCCGTGCAATGGAGGCTCAAGAGTCCTCTCTAAGAGCAGGCTGTACAGTAATGACTGGTAGTGCAGAGAGCAGCAACACATTAAGGAGGGTCTTTACAGCAACACCCTGTAACTGAATTTCCAGGAACAAAAGAACTTTTCTCTCTCTTTCCTGCCAAACTTTGTTGCATCTGTCACACTGGCATCATTAAGGGCCTGGTTCAGGGAGGGTGGCCCTGTTGCTGTCACTGTGTGCGCTGGTCCCCTTTCCCAGGCATGCTTGTCCCTGCCTCTGCCTCCTGCTAGGCTCAGGGTGGGCACAGGGTAAGACCCCCTTAGGGCACAGGCAGAGAAAAACAACAACTTTCCAGAGAGGACCTGGCACTATGAAGCTGTGAGACTTTATGATTAAGCTGTAAACTGCCCCCCGTAGCATCGCTTGGCTGGCTAATATCTTGCATAATAAATGGAGTGAGCGCAGAAAGATTTAGCAATTCGAGCATTTCTGTCCCTATTATGAATTCACCAAGTGGAGTGAAGTAGGCTCCAAGTCTCCACGAGGCAAAGTAAATAAAATAAAATGAAAATCTGATTTACTCTAGATTCTTACAAGCCTTTACGAGGACAAGAGAATTGCAATAGATATTTGTTTTCCTATAGATTTCCAATCATAATTTTGTTGCCTTGGATCACCTCTACATACTCGGTGCCTGTTTATTTCTTCCCCATTCCATAAAAAGAGGGAAATAAGTTGGGGGAGTCTAATTACTGAAATTTAATTAAAACAATTTAAAAATTACTTAATCAATTTCCTAACAAGAGATCTTTTTGGTAACACAGGCAATTTATTAGTTACTGAAGCCAACCTTGTTTTTTAATATAAACAGACTAATTAATCAGTGGTTAACTCTCATAATGACCAGCTCTAGCATGTAATTATTGCTGCTGTCATGAAGCATAATAGCTTATTTCCCAGGGTTATTATGCAAATTGCCAACATTGACCACTCTGTGTAAAGTTTAAAGTGCTTTCTGTGATTATATCTCACTTCCACATTCTCAGGACATTTTGGAAGACATGTTTTTCTTGGTGTGAAAAGTTTTATGCAGCTTTTCAGTTCAGTAGCACATATCTGGGCACTCTGGAGAGACACATCCCAGTTCTTCCAGGTTTTAATTTCTGGAGGGGAACGGAAGAAGAAAAAATGTGTATTTCCTGCATCTTGATCATCTCTAATCTTGGTTCTTTCTTTTGCGTCTTGATTCTTTCTTTCCACGCCTTTTTGTTTGGGCCTGTGGAAAGAAAGAACCAAGATCTCCAGCAGGCTGAAGTTGGAGGTATTTATTTTAGCATTTAACTAATTTTGGAGGGATGAAGTCCTGTACATCCATTGAGGTGAGGAGACCCCTGTGGAGGAGAGCCAAGAGCTCTCCACAGCTCAGGAGAAGGCAGAAGCCTAAATGCAGGCACATAGGAAAAATGTGCTCAATGTCAGACTAGCAGGAGAAGGCACAAAACCTCGAGGAGTACCCAGAGCTCACAGAGAGTGGACTAAGAACTTCTTGGGGTTAGAAGAAGGGGAAAAGAAAATACCACAGAGATGACTTAGTCCCGACCGTGGCCTTCAAAGGCTTTGGGACAATGACCAAGATAAGGGTAATACATGGAATAATAGCACTGAAAAGGAGGCATGGGCATTGAGTAAGGCATAAAAGTCTCTGAGGTGAATATGCACATCTGGAACATGTATCTGTAGACACAGCAAGTACACATGGACAGGTAGGTGGAGAGATGTGTGCATACAGCCTGCCTGTAAATCACCTCCCAGCCCCTCCTTCTGCTCTCCCCATGGTAATTGCCCCCCAGTTCTGACCCAGTGCATGCACAGGGACCCTGGGGCTGCCCCTTCTGGTTCCCTATCGTTACCCAGCCCTGTGCACATTATGGAGTTAGAGATTATTTTTAACAGATCTAATAAACCTGAAACATCCAGCAAGAGATGCCAAATTTTATGATCTCACTGGGGGTGGCAATAAAGAGGTTCACACAATGACAGCAGGAAGGAAAGCAGAGTGAGCAGAGGGGCTGTTAGAGAGGAGGTGAGTGTGAGGTAGTGGCAGGCAGCAGTCAGTAGGGCAGTGAAAGCTAACAAAACCTTGATGTACAAACCACACTAATCAAAGAACAGGCATTGCTTTCGTATCTCACATTTCCTTGGCCTTCACACAGCAGCTGGTGGGAATAGTGTGCTTGTTTTTGTAGATAAACAGATCCCAAGTAAGCTATACCTGAGCACCTCTGTCAGCCCACTGATGTGCAACAACCCTTCAAAATCCCTAAAATGAAGGCATGAATGTTCATGAATTTTCTCACTGCCAGCTCTCCCTCACCTTGTGGTATAGAAAGGGCTCAGGGCTGGCTTTGAAAGTCTGAGTCAACACCAGGGAAGGAAAGGAAGGAGGAAGGGAGGGAGAGCAAGAGAGGGAGAGGTGGACTTTTTCCAGGGCCCATTTCTAGAAGGAGTTGCTGCAGTGGACCTGGGCTGGACATGGATCTAAATTTCTACCTGTCATCCCACCCTGTCCAATTTTTTGGATGAAGGCACCCAGTCCCCTTTCCCTGTCACAAAAATCCTTCGACATCCATAGCCTGCTGTGGGGTTGGATCAAAACTGGGAAAAAATGGGACTGTTTCCTTAGAGGCAGCATTAATATATGATTGTCCGGGTCATGTCCAGGGCTGAACGAATTTGGAGAAATTTAGCACTGTTCCACCACTGGTGAAGGCAGAATAAGCCTTCCACATTATTTTTGTCAACGAAATAGTTTCTTTGTGGCTTGTTATCCAGAGCTGGGGTCAACCCAGCTGCCACTTAAACTCCAAACCCAGAAGGAAGCAGAAGAGCAGCTTTGCCTGCTGGGAGCATGCTGTGCAGGCAGTTGTTTTTGTCCTGGCTGCTCGGACTGCAATAAGTTAAAGTATAAAGTTAAAGTATGACATGACAGTATGACCTGTGCATTTACTGCCAGTGCTGCAAGACTGCATGGGCTGGAAACAAGCTGCAAACGTGCAGAAAGGGCTCTTCTTGCTGGGGAATGAGGGCCAGACCTTTTGTCAGGGTCTGTGTCTGCCTGCATGCTGTCACTGGGGACAACAGGAAGGATTTTGCTGGCACCAGTGGCTTTCAGGAGGTGTAAAAGCAGCCTCCTTTTGCAAGACCCAGGCTCCAACAGTGATGGGTCAGACACCTGAATGTTGTATGTGCCAAACACCAAAGAAGTAGCTGAGATATGTGGCCTGTGTGCCACTGTGACTGGAGAGTCGAGAAGGCAGCTGGCCTGACTGCAAGGCAGGACAGCAGGAGGTTGTGCTCAGCTGGCTGAACATTGCCCTGCATGTGTATTTCTCACTTACCTCAAAGGTTTTATGACTCCGAAGTTTGCTTTCATGGATTGCAAAAAGGGAAATTATTGTATTATTTCTTGTTTGTGTACCACAGCGTGTCTCCAGGAGCACAGATGCTCTTACAGCTCTTGATATCAACAGAGCAGAGATCAGTCTGGTCCAAACCATCACATTTTTACCAAGCATCAGGGGGTACCACTCCCTCCAGGAGCAGGCAGAAGCAAGCATTTTGGTAACTGATGTTACATCTCTCATCAGAAAGCACATGGAATTAGGGCAGCCATATATTTCCTCCAATTTGGCATTGAACTGGAGGCATAGAACAAGTGTAATTTCCACATCAGGCTGGAGATGTAATAGGAAAGCCATCTAACAGGTGAAAAATGAAATGGCCCCTGACACGGGCAGTTACTCCCTCCTGCCTGGCACAGCTTTCCCCGCTGCTCCCTGAAGTCTCTGTGTAATATAAACTGTGCTCATTTCCCAAGCTCACTGCAGGCTAAACAGCTGCTAATCGCCCTTGACTGCGCTGCTGTAATCATCTGCGGGGCTCGGCTCCTGCGAGGAACATCTCCACGCTGCTGCTGCAAGGCAGCGCTCAAGTACGCGCTGTGCTACCCAGACTGCTGCTAGTCCAGGGCGGGCTGCGCGATCGGATGCTGCAGAAGCACAGACTTCACTGTGGGCTGTCAAAGCTCGCCGGCAGTCTGGGGGTCCCCCTGTGCTTTCACGGCCACGACCACCTCGGCTGTGTCTGTGCACGTCACCTCCTGGCAGCGGGGTGCGCGGGTCTGAGACAGCGAGCCCTGGGCATTTGGAGGGGCACCAGGTGTTTGATTCTCGTTTTAATGGTCTGGGCTGCTAGGGTTTGGTGAGGATGGAGCATCCCCCCGCTGCCATGGCCTGGCCTCACTGCCCGGGAGCTGATGCAGCGGGGTCCTGGCTGCAGCATGAGCCCTGCAGACAGGTGTGGGCAGGGTGGAGATGGATGGTGTGTGTGCTGGATGGAGGGGCAGATGGGCAACAAGCACAGGCTGCCAGAGCTTGGTAGTAAAAACCTTGTTCAATAAGTGCATTGTTTGTTACATGTTCCTAAAAGAACAGCCACTTTGCTTTTGCTGTGCCTACCCTTTGGGGGTCCAGTATCACAGGCATGACTTGATGGTTCCCCAGTCCTGGAGAAGCCCTCCTCTTTCTACATTGGACCACTCTCAGATGCTCCTAACAATGGTCAGGGACGTCTTTCCACACTCCTAAAATCTTTTAAGTGGGTTTCAGTAGCAAAAGAGGATCTGCTTTGAAAGAGATGTTTTTCTTTAACGGATGTTTCTCTTTGTGGTTGCCCTATCTTAACATTCCAGTCTTGGTTTCTGTTGTATTTAACTGAAACCCAAGTGAGCTTCCCCTGCTCCTGTTTTCTCTCCCTGTGCACTGTATTTCCTCCCCTGAATATCAACCTGCATTAAGTGAATGCAGTCCTTTTTTTTTAATACCTAATATCTTCAGGGTGTGTTGTTTTGATTACAGTGGCCCCTTGCTCACTGTATACCTAGTGTATAAGCAAGGGGCTTGGTTAATCTTCAAAACAAAATGCATCTTTAGGCCTAGACCTGTATGACTGATGAGCTTGATTAGACCTTAACATTTAAAATAATTGAATCTGCTTTAAGTGGTGCTTACACATTTTTTTCTGCCTACTCGTCAGTTATCATGAGGAGACATGGTGGAGTTTGATTAAAAGAATAGAATTTCAAAATTGTAAATACGTTCCTATACATGGGCACCCAAACTGAATTTGAAATGTTTAAATACGCATGTCTGCTTTGCCTTCATGCTAATCAATCACAGAGGTGAACTGGCCCATTTTCTGTTAGCTAACCAATTAGGCAGCACAGCTTACAAGCTCTTAGTCAAATATTGGGCAAGGTAGCTGTCTGCCACATTTGAGAAATAGATTTAAGAGTTAATGGTCTGTCCCCAGATATGTTATGAGCAAAAAAATTTGCCTCAATGTGTAGAATCAGTTATTTACTGTGCACAATTCTCCCAGTTTTTCTTGTTCAAAGCACAAGGTAATTTAACACATGCCATTATCTCCACTTTTCTAGATTCATAGATCTTAAGGTCAAGGGGGTAATTAAGACCATCTAGGTTGACCTGTAGCTTAATGCAGGCTAAAAACTCTATTCTGATGATTTCTGCATGGAGACCATAATTTTTGCTTGAGCAACAGCACATCTTTTAAAAAGACAGCTAATTATGGTTTGTAAACATCATGTGTTACAGAATCCGGTACATCCCTTTAAGCTGTTTGGATAATTACCCTGGTTGCTAACATGTTTTTCTTGTTTCTAGTCTTTTAGCTTTCAGCCATGGAATCTTATTACGCCTTTACATCACCAGATTACAGATCCATCTGCCACCAGAAATCCCTTTCATAATGGTTTGTAAGTCAGGATCATGTCACCTTTTGTCTTCTCTTGAATAAGGTAAAAGCATTAAGATTTGTTTGTCTCTTGTTATAAAGCCTGGTTGTCCCATCTTGGATTATTCTTGCAGCTTCCACCTGAACCTTTTCTGGTTTTAGTCCTTATTAGGCAGGCACAAAATTTCCTTAGAATTGCCAAAACCCATAGCTGGCAATTCCTTGTCTGGGTGACTGCATCCAGCCTCATATAGCTCTGAATCAGTCATTAATTCAGACAGAAGGGTGCGTTGGGCACAGAGCTGAAACTTGCCTTGTTCCGGAGTGCAGTGGTGGTGGCTTGGGTGTCCCTATTACATTCACAGAAGCTAAAATCCAAGTCAATAACACAGAAAATGTAGTAGTTTAAAAACCCAGTTTCCTGATGTCAAAAACATTTAAAAGCCAAATAATCCTATGGAAAGAACTTGAAATGCAAGGCATCACAGTAGTTTTGTTTCCCTGCAGCTCAAAATGAGTAAAGAAGAGGTAGAAAAGTTCAGAGCATGACAAGAAGAATGATCACAGATATAGTGAAAATACTTTCATTCACAGAGTGATTAAATTAGTCTAGACTAGATTTTGTCAGCTTGGAAAAGAGTTGATGAGGAGGGAAGGTGGCAGAATGCAACTGAAAATGAAGCAGAAAAGGTGAATGACAATGACTGAGTGCAATAATGAGGGAGGCATCGAATGAAAAGACAGAGTGAACAAAAAGAGGTGCGTCTTTATCTGTCCTCTCACACACTTGGATGTTTCCTGTCATGTGGCCAGTGTGGCTGCTAAAAGTCTATATATATTCCAGAAGCAACCAGGCAAAGGAAGGGAAGAAAGATCCAGTAAAGGCCTCCAATGCCAGCTTGGGAGGACATGTAGGGCCATAAGGGGTTGGAGGGCAGGTACAGGGAAGTGCTACCTGTGTTTGTGCTGCTCAGTTGTTTGTACTCAGGCAAGCTGGCTGCTGCTGGAGGGTCACTTTGGAGGGCCTTTGCACTCTTTCCAGCTGTTCTTGTGGGCTTGAAATGGGAAGTGTGATTGGGAGTTTTATACAGTTGCTTACTGCATGCCCCAAAGCCACGCAGCTGCCCAAGAGAAAAAATGTTGCATTGGTAAGAAGAACCAGACTGGCTTGAAACAGACAAATGTAGCTGAATACAAATGCACACACACACACACAGTGGGAAAGCAGATAGTAAAGAATATAAATTAGAAGGATGTAAAACCAGAAAAAGTCTTTATGAAGAGACAGGACACCAAGAAAAAACCTAAGGCAAGCAGGCCATTGGCAATAAAGGAAAGGTTTGAGTATGTCTGGCAATACAAAAAAATCCTAACAATGGTTCTAGTCTATAAAAACATGTTTTTAATGTAGAAATGTCAAATAGTTTCAATATACCTTGTTGTTCCAAGCAGTTTTTCGAAGAGTCTGCATGAAGGATTCACAGAGGGTGAAGATGAAATCTGTTCCCTTCCAACAGTAACTTGGCATTATGCAGAGCTAATAAGCCGGCTGTTTTTAACCAGTAGGTCTGGATGCAGCAAGAACTTTAAAGAGCTGGATGAGGAGATGTGTGGGCTATTGAAGTTGGTAAATCATGGGAATGCTAGAAAGGCTTGCCTGGAGAAAAAGAAGATTCAGATATTGGTAATTATAGACATATCAGCCTGACATAGACAGTGAGCTGGAGCAAAATAATGCAATCTTGTTAACAACAAGGCAAAAAGAAAAGAACTACACTTAAAAGTAATCAGTTTAGGCTTAAGGGAGACAAATTGTTCCATACCATCAGAGGACCACATCTATTTGTTTCATGGCAGAGTTGTTGGAAATAATTTATTCATCTTTTTCTAAGGTATTTGATAATGTAATATATTTTTATTGACAATTATTCCAAATAAGAAATCATATTAAAAATATGGTTACATACTAGGTCTAAAACCTGCTGTTTAGGGCTATATTCAGTAGGGAACTCTTGGATTTCTTGACCTGTGCTGTCTAACCCTGGCTGCATGAATGTCTTAAAAGAAAATCTACAAATATTATTGAAGGCTGGGGAGAGAGGGTAATGAAGACACATCATTGAGCCAAATTACTTCTTACTTAGGCTGCACTTCCAGAAAGAGGGATGCTGCTTTGAATAACAGCAACCCCAGAAGAGACTTGACCACAGCATACAAAGCTACACCAAAACCAGAAGGATACTGGAGAGCTCCTCACCCTACAAGATCCAACAGTTTGAGTTGCAGCTACAAATCTCCATTTTGAGCTAAGATCCACTCTTTTTAACACCAGAAGTTCCTAACCATCTAACTCCTTCCTAAGATTTCTTGCAGACTCTTTGTTGCCATAGAAGCATATAAAGCTCTTTTATGCAGAAGGTCATTACAGAAAAGCAATTTTCACTTTATTCAGTAAATGGACTTCTAAAAATTTCCATATGCCTACTCTTCTTGTGCTCTTGTGCAGACCTTGCAGAATTAGCCTATGGACACCTCAGGAGGCCAAACCAGCCCATCAACCCCCTCTGCACATAAACACTTTTCCATGAGTCTCTGAGACTGGCATAGTATTTCTGTGAGAGTTTCACTGGATTTATACAAAGGATTCTTCCACCTCCTTGGTATTTTCTCATGTCACCTGCATAACCATACTGTTGCACAGGACATTAAGCTGTGTGCTCAGGCTGATCATACTGATCGTTTTCAGTGTTCTGCTGTCCAGTTTTTATATATCACTGTGTTTTTTCTCCCTCCAGGCATGATCTGGCTCCTATGTTATGAACTCCCTGGATTGCTACGTATAAATGAGTTGCCTCCTTTTCACTACTTCACACTCCCTTCTTTTTAGGCTCAGCCAGAACATTATCATTGATGAATTTAATAATTTATTTCAGATAACAGTATTAAATGCAGCTGGCTTTCAAACTGATAGTAAGCAGAGATCTTTATTGCTCAGCCTAATTCCTCACCATCTACAAAGACTCTTTGACTTTGAAGGGAGGGGGATGCAGATTTGACCAAGCAAGTTATGTTAGGATTAGGGTGGTAATTTTCTACTTAGCTTGTTTTTCCTGCTTGGACTGCTAGACAACACTTCTGTCTCAGTTATTTCTGTAACAGCAATAAGGGACAAAGCCAGGATTCAATTGAGTCAAAGAATGAAAGGCAGAAGAAATGTTCTTCAGTGGTGCAGGATTGTTTCTTTCTGCAGAAGCACACAAAGTGCCTGTTTGTTGTGTGTGCAATTGCCAAGCTGAGAAGTTATAGACAATATTGATTTGGGCTCCCAGCTCTTTGGAAGCAGGCACTGGATGGAAGCCAAGAAGGCTGAAGTCTAAATGCGGAGCTGTTTGGTCTCAATGAGCCATTCTTTGAGAGAGGGGACCCTTCTTTTCAGTGTTTGCACCTGTGTGTGTTGTGTGTGTGTGCATAAGGAGCTAACAGGAGGCAGCATTGTCCAGACACCACAGCAGGGAAATCAAGGGAAGGATAATCCCCACTAGTTCGTGGTTCCAAACTCTCTTGCTAGGTTTGCAGGCAGTCCGTGTGAACTCTTTCCCAGCCTACATTTAGGGGCTCTGAAATGAGGATAACTTGATGCATAACAGGTTGAGGGTGGTTGGAGGGGTCTAAATGACAGCTGAAAATAAACAAGTACTAAGTTTCATTAGGAAATCTCACAAATCCTTTTCCTGAGTTTTGATGGATATTAGTTCCTCATATAATCTCATGACTGTGTAAACCACAGACCTTCTTTTACCAGCCATGACATGACTTAATCGAAATTGATATGTTTTTTTTATTTTTTCAGGTAAGCCTTACGAGATTACACAATAATTGTTTGATGGTGACTTCACAGAGATAAGAAGAAATATTGCTTTACCAGCCCTTCTGGGCAGAGTGTTAGGACTAGGTGTGGAAGGTGAAGTCTCTTTAACTACAGTTTTCTTTCTGCCATTTGAAGTGTTTAAGTCGTGTTCTCTTTCTGATGTGGGGAGCTTGATGACAGGGAAGGCACTTCTCCATCACAAAACTGGTTGGAAAGTGTGAATTTGAATTATCTTCTCTGCTTTTATAAACAACACTATTTATATAACAACATTTACATGGCTTATGACTCTATCTGGTTTTTATGGCCTGTAAATGTGGAAAACGTGTGCCAAAAGGGCAAAAACATTCCCAGAGATCGATATAATACAAACAGCCCTGCACAGCCAGCCTGCAAGAAAAATGTGATGGTTGACAAATTCTTTGCTCCCTGCAGTACTCTGGGTTCTTGGCTAACCTCAAGCATACATCAGTTAAGGTCTATGTGGATGGCAGGATTTTGCTCACATCGGCATTGTCTGACCTCTCCATTTCTGCTGCATATCTGTGTCACCTCCTGATTGCTCTCTCTGTAAAATAATCCTCCTTAAATTATTTAGATACATATTCTGCCTTCCCCTTGGCTGCTGTTCTAATTCTGGTGAGTGAAATGACCTCAATTAGAAATTCTTGCTAAAACATACAACATCACTGAGAGGGTTGCAGTTTGTCTTGCCCCTTCCTGCTTTCCTTAAAGGCCCATTTTGTATGTGTTTGCTTGTCTGCAACTCATTAGCTCCTGTCATTACTTTCCCTTAAAACAAAACTAACTAGAAGATAATTATTCAGTTTGCAAAAAGGAATTAAAAAATGCCATAATTAAGGCTGCAGTTTTCCTTTTTATATCCTTGAGAGGATACTATGTTCCCTAATTATATAATCATACAAAACCAAGCGCCATACACACATATGTGTATGTTTTGTATCAGTGGGGGGTTTTTTATTATTTCACTGGAAATGCTTCCAATTTATGGCAGCAAAAGCAAGACTGGTGTGATGGCTGTTAATTTGTAACTCAGAGCCTTTTATTGTTGCTCATGTTACTACACTAATTAAGACACACAGTATTAAATGTCTCTTAACAACTCTGTTTTGGTATCACTTCCAAATATGTTTTGCACATTATTCTTATGTCAAAATCAGTAATACCATGGTTCCAAAAGTAGCTGTTTTTTGACAGAAAGAAGACTTCAATTTATCAATTCTTGCAAAAAAAAAAAAAAAAGTGTTTCACCCCAGCATCCACTTACTTATGAATATTTTTTTTTCTTAGAAATGATCTGGAACTTGTTCAGAAATTGAATTTTGTAGCCCACCAAAAATTTTATCACATTTTTTACTTTTTATTTTACCCATCTGAAACTTCTGGTGCTTACTCATTCATTCTTCATTACCCATGAGAAAATCAGGACTGATAACATTGAATTCTGACCTCTGCATGAGCCAGGGCTCTCCTTCAGGTCAGGCTTTCCAAGGTCACCTCTGGCTGTCACATCCATGTGATCTGAAGTTTACTGAAAATATCCTTCAATTTTTTACCTCCTCTTTCCAAAATAAAGGTACTTTGTGGAGAAAACCCACATCTGTCTGTCATGATTTGCCTTTCAAAAAACTCTCCTGACTCATGATTAATAAATAATTCTCTCAGAATGTACTGTTTATGGCCCAACTGTTTGATCCCTAATCTCCAATATTAACTGTGGATTAACTCATACTTGCCTGGTACTTTGTGTCTTTGTGTCTGTATCCTACATGAGAAGCTCTTTTGCAGCCTTTCATTAAACTCAGTTCTCTCTAGTTTGGACTCAGTATCCACACATGTCCTCCACAGGTTTGTTGTTAACTAATTCAGAGCCTTTTTTTTCCCCCCCAAGAGCTCTATTTATTGGTCCATAATTTTTCTGCAGTTTTCATTCCTCCACTAGGCTGATGACATTTCTTTTCTTTAATGATGACATTTCCTTTCTATAAACATTTATACATTTTCTTCTTGCTTGCATTTCCCTCCCTTTTCTTGCCATGTTCTAATGTTACGCGTGTTTCTTCCTATAAACTCCGAGGATTGCTGTGCTGTTATTTTCTCAGTACTCACAGTCAGACCATCGTTTCTTTACTGGAATTCTGGAAGTATTGTCAAATTCCACCCTGATACCATTTGTTGGATTTGGCAGATGAAAACCAAACAAGCCACATCCGGCAATGGATTCATATGTAGATAGATTGCAAAATCAATCTTATATTTACTTCAAATATTTACTGACGTCAAAAGACACCTTTCCTTCTCCTTCTGCCTTTCCCCCTTCCTCTTCCCTCTACATTTTTTTCTTCCATACATCACCATATGCTGCATCCTGGACAGTGTCATGGGGCAAAATCTCCTGGCATTTGATTCCAGTCACCCTCTTGCTCCTAACACCAAACACCTCCGGCACCCATGTTGAAGGCTGCTGGATGAGCAAGAAGAGCTTCTGTCTTCTTCTTGAACCACTGGGCAGGAAGGGAGCAGGAAAAAGAGAGTGGACTGAGCACAGTGCAATTTTTTCTCTGCATCATCTGGTATCTCAATCAAAATCTTACAAATGTATAATTTAATGGGAAAAGAGGGTTGGTTAAAAAAAAGTGGTTGAGGAAAATTAGGAAATTTAAAGTATTTGAGGAAAAAGGAGAAGAGCTCTGCTTCAAACACAGTCAAATGAATATGACCTTGCTATATTCTGTAAAACACTATTTCTGTTTTTTCATCATTTCCAGCAAATACGCAGGAAGGGTGATGACAGGAGAAGAAATTTATCATGGCAAATTATAGTCTGTGGCCAAAGCAAGGGTAGCCTTTCTCACTGACTACAACCTTAGAAAGACATTTGGGATGATATGAACCCAGCTGTCTGCAGCCTGTTGAATTTTTTAATCTATAAGGTACCTGGTGGGTTTTTTAATCTGTGTGAATTTGTTAGGTGGGTAAGGGTAGAGTCTCCACACCTGGTGGCTGTGTGCACCAGTATCCAGTATTTTGCTGTCCCTGCTGCCAGTTACTATGGCATTTAAATCTTCTCACTGGCAACAGCACTATCATTCAGTTTTGACCACCTGTGTGAGAGCAGAAGAGGCACACTAAAACCATACACCTACTGCCACTTTTGGTTTATTTATCTTTTCATCACTTTGGTTAGCAATAGTGCTTTGAGACTCTCACTGTGGACTGGAGCCCCACTGTGCTACATGCTGTGCGAGGACAAAACGAAAAGGAAGCCCTTGCCCTGAATGATTTACTTTTTCAAGATGAAAAACCCACCCAGAGTGCAGAATGAGAGAAAGGAACAATAGTCATCGTAGCAATAGTGACACACCAGGATTACAGGCAAGGGATGTGGGTCTCTGAAGCATTATCCCTGCAGAAGGATATTGACTGCTTTAGCTGGAGAAATGGATGTTAGACCAACAGAGACGTGAGATGGTGAGGACCAGGGTAAGATTCTCTCTGGGCAATTGCATCATATTATGTAAAATACACACTATTTTATGACTGTGGAACTAAGTGGAGAGCCTTGGAGCCCCAAAATATGAAGGAAGGGCAGAAAAGACTTCCCAGCTGAAGGGATGGGAAAGAAATGCAGCAGTTGCCTGCTGCATTGAGAGTGATGGACCAGCCAAGATAAAGGATAAGGAGGAAGGTGGAATCTTGCAGTCTGATTTAGAACAGTCATTAAGACTTGCTTGTAAAATCCCTTGCCAAATTGTGTCGCTAATAATATTTGAACAGCAAAAATATATCATTTCCATGTCCTCAATTCCTATGTGTAAAGCAGAAAAGGCTATTCACAGGCAGGTAGAATAAGCAGATGTGCAGAGAAAGCTGCATCCCTGACTGAGAGCTGTGACTGTTCAGGAAAGAGGAAAAGGAAGGATTAGAAGCTGCTTACACCTTCTCAGCTGCCACCTGCTCAGTTCAGGAAGAAGGGAGGTGCTGGGCGCTCTTGTAGAAGCCAAGAGCAGTGGCAGCAATTGAAAAAGAAAGCATTGGGAGTCCCACAATGATGCTGAGGTCACCAAAAGTACACAAAAGAGGAAATATGAGGAAAACAATTGAAATGCCAATAACACAATTGGCAAGAGATCAAGAGCATCAGGACAGGGAGGGAGAGTAAAACAAATAGATATCAAGATCATGCCAACACATCCCTGGGTGTGTGTGTAGACAGTAGCCCCTGCTTCCTGTGCTGTGTCCAACAATACTGCTTCATTTTTTTCTCCAGAGAGGCTGGACAGAGCATGTGGCGAACAATGGCGAGAAAACCATGGGCCTGGTGTCCAGTGAAAGGATTGGTTCTGCTGTGATCTTCCTGCTCTGTGCATCAACCATCTCTGTCCCAAAATGCACACCTGAAACAGGCCGTTTTCTAACCATCAGGCTTTTTAAAACTCATCCTACATTTTCTGCTTATGGCTTGCGCCACAGTCCTGTTTATGTTTATATTCCCTTTGGTTCGTTTCTCTGTTTCTTCATGTTTGGATTTACACCTCTGCTTTGTGGCGTGTGAGATGGGGAAAGCCTTTATATGGCTGGTGATGTTTATTAAAAAAAGGAGGGAGAAAACAGAGAAGTGAATGATTTGGTACAGCAACTCAATAAGCTAAAACATATTTTACAAAAAACCCCACCAGCAGTCGTGTAGTATAATATCACACGCTGAGCAAAATTCGTGGCAATGCATAAGTTAGTGCAGTGCCTTGGCAGATAAAAAGATTAATGAAATCTTCCCTTTCAGCTCACAGAAAAAACAGTTCTCACAGACTCCCTTAAATCTCTTGTCATTGCCAAACTCCCATTTTCCTTTTTGCATGAACTCAAAAGCCAGGGATGAAAAGGCATAGAGAAATTTTGCCAACCTCCAGCTTCATATTTTCTGGCATCAACATTTAATTATCTCTGCAGGCATGTGGCAGGCAAGTCTGTTGCCATACATTTTTTATACACAGAGTATGAAATTTTGTGTGGTGACTAGAAGGTGGTACCTGATGTGGGATGAGGAGATTAATTGGCTTTGAAATGATTGTCTGTGTATCAGCAAAAGTATGTAGGGCACTTTACATACAAATTTAGAAAATCTAACTCACAGTGAAAACTAAACCTCTCAATCTCCAGCTCTGCATTGATTTATGTAGGCACCCAACTTAACCTGCCCATGCTGCTTCAGGGGACTTGGAAACCACTGGATGGATCCAGTAAGCCCCATCTGGATGTCTAGAGACAGCTGAGGTGCCCTTGGATAATGTGCCTCAGCTGCAGTTGGTGACCTGGAGTGGTCCAGGGTCCCCAGGCATTGCTCCACCTGGCCATGTCTTAGGAACTGGAGGACACCTGGTGTCCTCCAGAGAAAACCTGGTCCCCAGGGGGCTTTGGGAGTCTCTCTGGGCGGCACTGAGCTCCTGGTGAGGTCAGAGGTTTGAGATGCCCAGGTATTCGAGGTGCCTGGGCCAGGTCACAGCCAGCAGATACTGAGCTGGACAATAGGATAAGAATTTTCCCTGGCACTGCTTTCCCTTTCAGGACACTTTGTTAACACCCAGAACAGTGATGGAGAGAATTGAAAAGTGAACTTAACATTCATTGTTTTCCCTCAGACAGGACTGAACTGCAGCCTGGACAGCTGTTCTGTCTCTGCATTCTTGCTGGTTATGTTTTTCTAAGATGCTCATTATTTTAGGTGCTGAGTTGTTCAAACCCTGTGCTCCTTCACAGCTGCCCTTTTAGCAGCTCTATGGATTGCAAATTGATTTTCCTTTACTTTTTGCCATATGTGAGAATAAAAATTGGAGTGTCGAAGAGTTCATTTCCATATTTACAAGATAGTTGCATGCTGGCAGAAAGAGTAGCTACACACGTTATCCAGTCTTCCTTGTGGACTTTCTACCCCTCTTTTTAGACCCTGCTCATGGTCTCTGCACTGTCATGTCTTTCACCAGCTGAAAAGGCACTGCTTGGGAGGCTTGGCTTGTCTATCCAGAGGAGCTGGCTGATGAGTGGGTCTGTTACCAGCACAAAGCAACACATGTAGCTATTATGAATGTCACACAAATAGTGTATTCTTTAGTGTATTTTGTTTGGTTGGTTTTTTTTAGCTTTGAGTTTTGATTTAAAAATTAAAAAATCATTCTGCTTTGTTTGAATGCCCCTCCACTGCTAGTCTTTTTATTTATTTATTAATTTTCATTCTCCCTTTGGAGGGAGTAAGTGTGAAAGAAAAGATGTAAAAATGTAAGATGATGGATTTTTCCCTCATGGAACAAACCAGAGCTGAATATTTTTAACCAATTCCCCTAATTCACATGGCTCTTTGCATCAGTAAAGAGTGTAAAAACACTTAACAAGCTCTTGCCTAGAAAAATAGAGAGCAGCAAGCCCAAACTTTCCAGCTTGGTGGGTCATGATGTCATTCTGGTGTCAGGGTGGGCTGGATGCCAGGCCCATTTCTCTTCTATCTGACTGGATTTCCTGCCCATGCAGCGCACAGCCTGGTGCTGTAAATCCCAGCCCCTTGTCAGGGCATTGGACAGCACAGGTCATTGGCTGCTGCTTGGGGACAGTGAGCAGTCCCCAACCCTGGCAGTCTGTAGGAGCAGATTATGCAAACATCTGTCAGGAGGCCTGCAGGTTTAGTGTATGATGAGGCTGGATGGCTCACAGGGTGCCTCCAACCATATGGTTGTGGATGCTGCCCACGACATTCGTGTCATTCCCGGGGAGCTCCCAGGAGGTGGCCGTCACCAGGGCAATACTGCTGCCTGATTTCCACCACCCTTTTTCTGAGAAGTGCCTTCAGAGCAGGCAGACAGAAATGCACTGTCTGCTGTAGCTGTCCTGACGGCTGCTGGGACAACTCCTCCACGGTCACTCCCAAGAGAAAAGGTACCAGGGGCAGGCTGTGGACCAGGTAGATAATCCTGGTGGTCTGCATTTGCTCTATATATGAGCTGAGTTCAGTATTCCACATCTGGATGGCTCAGGACCTCTCCAGGTGACATACTAAGGTGCAAAGAAAAGCAATGCAGAAAAATATGAGTAGAAAAGATCTGCAACAGTAAGACATTTGAAGGAAGGCCAGCTGGTGGACCTTGAGATTTTCATGCTGTTACCCTAAGGAGCTGAAGAGGCAGTGAGAAAGCTGCTCAAGAGGCTGGAGGAGACTAGACAGATGGCACCAAACTGGAGTGGGAAGCAGCATCCCAGAGTGCTTCTGGAAAAGCAACAAGGGAAAGCATTGAGGAGGAATGGGACAGAGCTTCAGGGAAAGGCAGAGCCACAATGGGAGCCACAAGGAGCTTTGGAATGTGATACAGGAAAGAAAGAAAGGTGGTGCACAAGGACCAGTCCTAGAGAGGACAAAGAAAGATTGAAAAGATAGGAAAGGAGGTTATCCATTATACTGGTTTATACATGTGGTTGGTCAGGAAAGGATTATGGTTAGTATGTGAAATGAGGGTGAAGTGACAGTAATAGCCCAGCAAGTGTGTGGCTCAGTATGAAATCACAAGCTGTGTCTGGCTTTTAATCACTCTGAGACACATCTGGCTAGGATTAGTGTGCTCACAGCCAGAGCAGCTCCATTAGTTGCGCTGTCAGGGTGGGTGGACAGTGGGCTGGCAGTGGCTGGAATGCAGGGAGATTCAGGGATAGAGACTGAAATGAGTAATTTGAAGCAGGGTTCTCCCTCAAAACCTCGAAGCAGCTCTTTGGAGGACCTCTCTGCCCTGCATGGACCACAGGGGCAGGCCAGGGAGACTCACCTCCTGCTTCCAGCATCTGCCAGCAGTGCAGTCCCCAGCAGTGTGGAGGGCAGAGTGCCCCACACCACCCCTTGCCATCTCACCTGCCTCAGTCATTGATGCCCTTGCCCCACCAGCACAAGTGACTGAAGTCTTGGCCCCCTCACAGTTTTATTCAGCCACACAGTTTGCAGAGGAAAGGCAACACAAGTGTTATCTACAGGTTTGTTGACTTCAACTTGATCCAAGCTCAGTACTCAAACTTGCAGGGTGTTTGGTGAGTGCTGTGATAGCTGTTAAATGGTTCCCATGTGCTATTCATGTTCATATTGTTCTTCTGACAGGTGATACCTTTTTTCCATTGAAATGGTATCCCCTTGTTGGCAAGCTTTGGGTCAGCAAGGAAGAGACCTGGCCTGTTCCAGTTAATTCTGTAATTGCCATCTAGCTGCTGACAGAAAGCTTTTGGGAAGCTTCTTAAGCAGCCTAATGATTTTACATTGTGTACACCTAGAGGAGCACTCAGCTTTTCCAGCTCTTTTGGTGCACTAAGATGTCATGTAATGAAACCATCCAGCCGAGGTTAGAGGAAAGCTGTAGGGACAGGCAGTGGGGAGTTGGCTGGTCACAACTGTGTCTTCCTGACACTTGTATTGCCAGGGTCACAGAAATGGGGGGAGTGGAGCATGAAATGAGTGCATTGCTGAGAACTTATTAACAAACTAAATTGATATAAGCTATCTAATAGGGAGAGTATGATTTTGCTCTAAAATCCAGCTGTTGCAATGTCACCTCATATTCCTATAAAGCACTTTCTTCTCTCTAAGATCTCGAAGGATGTCTTTTTCTGAGCTCAACAAATTCCAGTGTAAAGAAACGGCAATTTCTATTCTATGACAGAAGGTCCCCCATGCCTTGTTATTAATTGTTTTTGAAAGTTTAAGTTAAGTAAGCAAAGATGCAATTGTTCTTCCCCTAATCTTCCAGCCAAGGGAGGGAGCATTTATACAGATACTGCTCAGAGAACTTGAGAAAATATTTATTTATGGCTTTAAGCAAATTTCCAGTGGACCCCCATCATGGGTTATTTCATAGTTCTGTGCTTAGGGAACTCAGCTACGGTAGTGAAGGACAGCCTTCTGCAGCCCTCCTAACTGCTGGGTGGCTTATGCTCCTGTGAGTAGCTCCCAGAAGATTTAACTTCTTTTGGGACTTCTTTTGCAAGCACAACTAAAATTGCTCATGGGTTTCAGAATTTGCCCCAGAAAGCATGTTAGAGAAAACTCATCAGATAGTGGAGTGGTTTTTCAGTGCTCCAAACAGAAGAAATAGTATTTCTTTTGTTCTGTCATTCATCCATTTCCTTCCTTCTCTTTCTGCCCTCCCATCCTTCCTGTCTTGCTTTCTCTTCTCTCTCTTCATTCTCCCTCTTCTCCAACACAGATAATTGAAAAACTCATTCTGGAATTACTCTGTCCCCGCAGAAGGCACTGAATAGTGATTCCAAAATAGCCCAGCCTTTCTTTTAATCCATAATTCATCATCTTAAATCGTTGCTTCTCACTGCAACCCTGAACAAAATGTCAGATGCAGCATAAAGAAGAGAAATCAAGAAAATGAAAAAAGGGACAAAAGGAAATGCAGCAAACCCCGAGGGTATCTGCAAAGAGAAATAATTTAATCCAAAAATGCTTCTCAGCTCTCATACAGGAGATCTGACTTGTGCCATGTGTGTCACCCTGTATTAGGGGAAAGCAGGACCAGTCTTATCTTGGAACGTGCTGTAGAGCAGCTTATTGGGTGGAATAAAACAGAGACATGGAGAGACACTAGAAAACAATTTTATCTACCACCTGTACTTTCACAAGCAGACCTGCAGTGAGTAGCCAGGCTTGGCTCTGTCGGGGCTGTCTCCACCCCACGTCAGACTCCCTCCCACCTGACTCTGGTTTGCTCGGCTGACACAAAGAGCAGGCACTGACTGAGCCTGAGGGCCCTGCCCTGATCCCTGTGAAATATTGTAGCAGCCATGGAAAAGCTGTGAGACCGACACAGTAAAGTCGGGTGGGATCTGCTGGGGGTGGTGGTAGCATCTTCAGGTCCCGAGATCTGTACCCAGTGCAAAACTCTTCACGCCTCTCAGCACGCAGGTTGCCTCGCAGTGATACACACGCTAACCTGATGTCACATTAATATAGGATTTCTTGAAATCGCCTTTAACTGGAAGGAATCCAACGCCTCTCAGCACGCAGGGTGCCTTGCAGTTATACACACGCTAACCTGATGTCACATTAATATAGGATTTCTTGAAATCGCCTTTAACTGGAAGGAATCCAAAGAGAGAGTTTTGTGGCATTGTAAACTGTAGTTTCTCTTCATCTCTGGCAGTGGTCACCTGGAAGCAGCTTCCTTCTGTAACCTGTGAAGTGCCACCAGCTTCGGGTCTAGGAGCAGACAGTCTGCACAGGATTGCAAGAGTAGGCAGGCAGAAAGTCAGCTAGGTAACAAAGGGCTGGAATAATTGAATTAATATGTACTAGTCTTCCTGCTTCCATTGAGGTCAATGAAGGCTCTTACTATGGTCTTCATGGGAAACAGGATCAGGCTCACTTTCGGAAAGAGAAGATCAAAACTGGGGACAAATGCTTGTACACGTGATTGTGCCATGATTTGAATCTTGTTTGTTCTCCTGTGTTATCCATGCAAAGATGTTGGAGAAATTAGATTTAAAAAGATTTAAAGCTCCTCCTGTCAAGACAAAAAGAATGGAGAAAGCCATAGGGTTAGTAAATGCAATTATTAGCCATTCATTCCCTTAATCCCCTTAGGCTTGTGGCATTTCCATTAGAGTTGTCCTTTATACACACTGACTTAAGTTAGTCTTGATGCTCCAAATAATACCAGAGGGGAAAAAAAAAAAAGATAAACATATTCAAAGTCTTTTAAAAACTTGCTCTGCTGTGAGAAAGAGAGTTAAGTCCTTGATCCAGCAAGGTGTTTTAGCATATGCATTTAATTTAAGCGTGTGAGTTGTCCCATTGATTTACACTCAAGAATTCTGCTGGAGAGGGGTCTTTGGCTTGTGCCTCAGCAACAGAGCTACACACACACTTGGTTTTTGGCATGTGTAGTCCTGTGACTTTCATGAGGAAACTCACATGCTTGGCTGGCTCAGGGCTGAGGGAGAGTCTTCAGGAGGTGGAGAGCATTGCAGCACAGCTAGGGTTGGAGGAAAAAATGTCCCAGATTGGTGTCTCTGTCCCAGTCATCACCTCTCTCTCAACTGTTTTACTCTGTTCAACTGTTTGTAGCTTTGGGATAAACCATAGTAGTGGGAGACTTTCTCAGGAAAAAAATCCCAAGCTTTTACTCAACATTTTGGCCTTTGCAGTTCTGTCCTTTGCCAGACATGGAAAAGAAAAGATGTAGCCAAAGTTTTAGAGTGTGGAAGAAGAGGATACTATAAGTTTGGTTTTAATCAAGGAGAGGAGTTTTGGAAAGCAGAGAGGAAACAACAATTTGGGTCTAGCTCTGCTCCTTCTGGCAAAATACCACCCCTCACCCCTCTGCATGAGATCATTAGTGTGGCTTTTCTCCAAGCTGATAGCAGAAGTGCCTGGCTCATATAACTTGCTCACATGCTCAGATAAACCTCTTGCTGGTTTAGGGGCTAAAAGGGATTTCTCTCCCAGGACAGCTGCAGTGACTAAGTTTCCCCCTCCTCTGCAGACAGAGTCACTGTTTGCTCCCCCAGACCACTTGAGATGGTGTGTCAGACCTCCTCCTTCTGTGGGAATAGCTTTCTGTGGCAATAGCCTGCTGCAGGAATAACTTTCTGTCTTTTACTACAAGACTTGAACTTATAATGGGACCCTGAGAAGTCTTGTAGGGTGGAGTAGACAATTCCTTGCCTCAGTTCTCACCCCACATCGCCTCCAATGCTGGAATTTGGGCTCAGCAGTCCCAAGGCCCAACCCAGGCCCTCTAAAATCCAGCTAGTGTGTGCGCTGTGGGGAGGGAGACCCGCTGCAAACAGTAGCTGCTGTCAAATAAATATCGCAGTAAGGGGGTGAAGTAGATACACACACTCAGTGTGTTTTGTCAATTCATTTTGAGCTGGAATATCAGTAAGAATGTCTTGCTGTCGATGCACAACCTGCTGGGTACTTTCAAAGCAGAGCAAAGCCTCCGTGCCAGGCGTGCCACCAAAGCTTTGCTGGGAGCTGAGCAGCCCCGGCAGCTTGAGCGAAGCACACAAAGATCTGAGCATACTGGGATGTAGGAATGCTGGGGAAAGGATGATGGAGTTGTCTGGGCTTCCAGTTTCTTGGGCCTGACTCAAGGCTTTACACTTTGTTTATTCAATAGTAATCCCAAGCACTTCACGTGACAGATCCCTGGTGATACATTTCGGGGGGGTTTACGCTGATTTACACTGCTTGAGGCCTTGGCCTCTATTTTCCAAAGAATTTTCCAAAATTTGCTAATGAAAAATACCAGAGTGGTCGGATCAGTGCAGGGTTAGGTTACCTCAGTGAGCGGGCTGGAGAATGCAGGGAGCCCCTCTCCCCAGCCTCCCCCAGGAGAGCCCTGGGTGAAACCTCTTCCAGCCTGCTGAGAGGTGCAGGATGAGGTCTGTAGGCACTCGTAGACCTGCAGTTTATCTGCTGGCTCTCACACCCTGTGGAAGACTGTCTGTAATGCACTCAGCTCCCACTTCCAAAAGCTGCAGGGCACTCCTTGGCAGGCATAGAATTTAAAAGTTTCAACACTGATTAACTCCTTCAGCCCCAAAGAGCACCCTAGAAACATCCTTCTCCCATTGCCTCAATTCAGCTCTGGGAGTGGAAAAATGACATGACAGTGCAATAGGGTCTGCAAGATCCCATTACCCAAGTCAGATGAAATAACAGTAGGATCCAGACTTATTCTCCATGGTCTGTATTCTCCATGCTGCTGTACAGCACAGAAACTGCTTTTGCCAGTACCTGCTGGGGGGAGTAATTTGGCAGGAGGCAGGAAAGAGAGGTCAGGAGATCCTCTCTGCTCTGCTGGAGCCTCAGACCCACCTCTGCATATGAACAGCCCTAGCAGGTCAGCCATGGGAACCAACTTGCCCTGGCTCCAGTTTCCAGAGGTGGCACTAGTTGGATGTCACATTTGTGACCCTCATCACTCTCTGTTTCCTTGTCCAGAGCCTCTCTGCAAGGCGCTGTGTTCCTTTGAATAAGGAACAGCACAAATGTAGGTAGCATCTGAGCATTTCTATCCAGGTAGGAGGAATTTGCTTGTGCTGAGTTTATGGATCAGTGGAGAAAGGGTGTAGGAGGAGAAAAGGGATGATGAGAACTAAGTGTGCAATCTAAACCAGAGTGTTTGTCAGGATTTTGAAGTCTGTGTAAACCATATTATTAATATTTAAACAAGGCTTGCTTTTAAATTTTTTTTCCTTCTTTTTTTCTCCTCTCTCCTGCCTTCCTGTTACAGGATTGCAAAACTCATTTCCAAAGAGGCTTATTTTTTCGCTGTTACTAATAGCAGCAGAAGTGATTTATATGCACATTGGGAGAATAAGTGCATCTGAAAAGAAAAAACATCCATCCTTTCTTCCACCTGTATCCAAACTTACTCTCTTTTCTTCATCCTTCCCTCAGGGCTCAAACACACAATGAACTCAGTGTAGTTTCTGGAGCTGCAATGGTAACTTGATAGTGCGTCCAGGCCAGGCCCAGGAAGAGCCCAGCTTTGCCTTGTTGAAAGCAAAAGGTCTCCCTTTTAGTTTCAGGAGCTGGGAAAGGCTGAGATGTTGAGTTAATAATATTGTCTGCCTACAGGCAGTGAGGTTTCCTCTGAAATCCACTGCTCTGGTTAGAATTTGTGTTGCAGATTTTCACCTGGAATTAATTTTAATGATTCCATCATAAAAGCTCTGCCAAAGCAAGTTTATAATGGGAACATTGTCTTCACTTTAATGGGAGCAATGAGAGGGCAATATCAATGCCTGTGAATATTTAAGCTTGTTTGGGCTATTTTTGGTGCTGGAAATCTGAAGGTCTTCCTGAGGGGCCCCAGCCCAGCGTCAGGCTGAAGCGTGGTGGCAGGACTGTGGGTAGCACCTGTCCCTGTGACAGGGCTGCTGGAGAGGGAGGCTCAGACCACGGCCAAACCAGCCCTGCAGCTGGCAGTCTTGCCTGAATGCTTTTCTGCACAGGCAGTTCACAACCACTATAGAAGAGCTCGGCACCAGCGCTGTGTTTGCACTGTGGGAGAAGGGACAGACTTAACTGAAAAAGACTTTTTAAGGTGAGACAAGTGGCTGTGGAAGGGTTTTGTCAGGTTGGAACACATGAAGTTGACAGCAAATCCTGTACCTGATTTTAGTGGGAGGGTTTTCTCTTTGAGGTTGGCAAAGGTATGTTAATGAGTATCATTAGAATTGGATAACAATGCACTTCCACACAGTGCACTGACTGTCTTGCTGTGCTTTCAAGCTGAACATATGTTTTCAATTATTAACATGATTAATGAGAGTGAGATGACTTGAATCTCAATGAGCTCTATCTTGCCATCACGTGCAAAACCCTCAGTATGGGTATGTTTATGCAGTGTGGAAGTGCATGATTTCCTTCACCAGGAGTGGTCTTTGGAGGTCCAGGTGTCTAAATAAATTTAGAGACCCACAATCAGAGCCTTTTGCTGTATTCAAGTCCCTGGGCTCCTGCCTCTGTGTCTCCAGGAGTATGGGATGTGGAAAGTGCTGTGCAGAAGTCAATTAGTATGGTGGTGCCCCAGCTTGGCCTGGATTTGGGTTCCAAGTCTGAGAAGGTTTGGAAAACATGAAACCACCTCCTCAGCATCATCTGGAACAACCTCCAGGACACACAAATCTCCAATTCACCTGAGACTCTCCCACTAATTTTTATGGGCTCTAAACCTCCCTTTCTATTCTTGGTGGCAAAATTTTGCTAAATTGTGCATAATTTTAACCCTGCTCTGTGTTTTTGGGAAGGGAGTAAAGTTGAGGATCTAGAACAAGAAAACCAGACATTGAAAATTCTTGTAATGTTTAATTTCTTTCCAGCTGCTAGATCATCATTATCCTTGGACCCTTCCCCCCCACCCCATCAATTAGGTCCTGGTCTAATTCCTTCTGGCATAAGTATATATCACTCAACCAAAATCTGAAACAATACATCTGCAAATGAGTCATTCAGCACCTTAACAAACAGAGGTCAAAGCAGAATTGTACAGAATGAGTGCATTTGCCAAAGATCCAATGTAGAAATACATGGAGGAACACCCTCCTTCAGATGAATAGAAACAAAGCAGTGCCATGAGCACTGGAACCAGTGAAATCAGTTTTCCCCTTTGTTTTGAGTCAGGCTCTTGAATGAAAGTTCCCATTTAATTTTCCTCAAATTTCTAGACTTTCAAATTTGCTGTCTCTTGTAGATTCTGTGGGTTAAATTGAGGGTGAGTTCATACCACATCCTTTGCCTCAGTCACAATACTGATTGAGGCTTTCTCTTGTGTCTCGATGCATATTTTTGTTGATTTTGTAAGAAACTTGCCATTTCCAGGTGAGCTTGGAGCTGCCAGAAAGGTTTGAGATTGCAAGGAGAGCAAGCATGTGGAAAGAGAATGAATTCTTAAATAATTTTTTATCCTTGGGAAATGTGACTGAAACTGCTCTACAGTGCAAGCGCAGATGGCTTTTACAGTCCCAGCAGAGTGTGCACATGTGGGTATGCAGATAGGCACACAGTATGAGTTAGCATCAAGGAGCTGTGTGACTAAATCTCCTCTTTAGTTTTGAAATATTCTATATGTGTGTAAATATGTGTATATACACATGGGCAAAAATGATATCTTCCTGTCTGTCTCTACACATATACATGTGCATTTTTCTGTCTAAGGATTCTATATACGTTTAGAAAGAGTGTACAGCATTGTTGAATATGCTGAGATATGATTATTTGTCTTACTGCACTTTAGTGATATGCTTATTCTTTTCAGATTTACCAAATCAAACAAGCAGGTTGCATACTTGGGCTCTCCAGTTCAGCCACAGAAGAGTGTGTAGGGGGTGTGTGTTAGTTTATGTGAGTGTTTGTGTGCAGTAGGTGATGTACAGCTACACAAAGGTTGCATTCACTTAGGTGAGAGACAGCTACATATCGCAAAAGCAGTAAGGCCACCCCAAACAATGCTATCAGATGGTCCCTAGTCACTTGCTCATGCTCCATCTTTCTGAGAGGAATTTTACTGCTAGCAGATGTGAGAATTCATGTCACAGGAAAAATCTGCAATTGGTTATGGGTCGTATTTCCCTGTGTGAGTCTAACTGGGATCCGTATGAATAAAAACTTGCCTAGTAGTAACAAACAGTGAGTTCCCAGACTGTAAAAGCTTACAATGATCTGCACTGAACTGCTGATTTGTTTGGGTGAGCTGCCATGACAGAGAGGAACATTACCAGTTAACTAATGGCATGCTAGTAGAAATTATGGACTCAAGACCATCACTGTTAGAGGTATACAATCACACAGAAGTTGCTGTCAGACAGCAACAATTTCTGGTAATTGCCAAGCACAGGGTAAGGCAGCAGTGCTCCATATTCCATTACCCGTTCTCCCAGACATCCACTTTTGCTGAGGAAGGGATTTTAGAAACAGAACCTATATTTAAGGTCAATTGAAGTCTGAAGAGATTCCAATTTCTTTTAAAGTTGCCACTATTCAGTGTAATACATCACTATGAGCATCTGGAAAAGGCAAGTCAGGGGAGGGAGCTGCTCTTATGCTGGGAGCTTGAGCAGGTGTCTGAAAGAGAAACAGCTGATTTTTGGTTGGGATAAAGCAAGCCCAAACTGTGACCTTAAATGAAAGCAAACTGCAGTTTGTGGGAGAGCAGGTACCAGGCTGCGAGCCACTTTCTGCATGACACTTCATCGGCATCAGCTGGGCTAGGGAGGTTACTTATCCCAGATGATGTGACTTCAAATGGGAAAGAGAAACTGCTTTAGCAGAGGGTGTTGATGCATGCTCATGTAGGGCATGCTCTCGTGGCTACCAGGCTAGGTCCCAAGAGATCTCTTAGCTTCCTGCATCCTTGGCTGCCTCCACTTGGGAGAATGCTGTGTGTGTGCTATAGCAGGACCTGATAAAGAGGACTGACTCCTTCACATTTGTCTTCTTTTTTATATGTAGTATGAAGTAAATAACACACAACAGCCTGAGTTTTAATAACAAATGCTCATCATCTGGGAAATGCCTACAATTAAAGGTGAGCAGGAGTCCACTGTGCAGCAGCAATAGCTAGAACCTAAACAGGTTGCAGGGTTTGTTGCCCTGTTTTTGTACCATTTTTTTGCTGGCAAACTTCCAAAAGCCAGATCTTTGTATTTCATTCTCAGCATCATATTAATCAGTTAGCTGGGCTTTTATGTGGCCCTGCCACATCAGTTCTTGAAATACTTAAAGAGGATGGAGAAAGGAGGATTTCCAAAGATGGGTCTGGGGACTCATCAGCCAGTCCAGGGCCCGGTATGCAGCGGTGTGGGGGCTGCTGAGACCCCAAGCCATCATGCTCAGGACCTAGTGCCCTGGGAGGTGGGCTGTGAGCTGTGGGGATGAGGAAGGAGTGGAGGCTCGCTTTATCCCACCTCTCCTTTCCCAACACTTTGGGTGGGCTGGCTGGCCCTGCCAAATGGCTTAGGGAGAGCTGTGGGAGCACAGCAGCAGCTGTACCCAAGCCTGTCTTCCCTGTGCTTCAGTCACAACCCTAACTCCCTTCCAGAGTGAATTAAGATAAACTGAATTAGGAGCTCTCTATTTCTGAATGAGAGTGTTAAATCCACTGCTGATTATGTGTCATCACCTAATCCCCTTCCAAAGATAAATCAATTTAATTATTCTGGATGTCCCCATATCAACAAGCCTTGAACATGACTATCTTCCATGCCTAAGGTGGCTGGAGAGATAACCAAGTTTAAGGACATCTGGAGCAAGTGATGACTGGAGGCAGACATGAGGCATGGCAGTAACCTACTTCTCTAAAACCCCGTGAAGATTTTCCTGTGAAAACCTCTGTGTCCGTGTCAGCAGAGGCATTTGGTGGCTTCAGCAGGGGAGTGAGAGCCAGAAGCCTGCGGGTGCTGGTGTTGGCTCATGCTCAACTCCATCACTTCACACGCCCAGAGCACATTCCTGCAGCTGAAGGCAGCACCATGAACAAACCCACATTCTTCTGCCCACATTGTCTCCAGCTGCAGTAAATTTAAGCAAAATCAGACCTTGTTTAGCAATGAAAGTTTACTTTTTTTCTTCTTCATGCAGGTTTCAATTTGTACATAGTGCTTAAACCTCTGTATTGGAGTATTTTACCACTATGATGGCAGACTGTCTGTACAGTGCAGCACTTTGATGAATGCCAGAGGAGATACAGTGATCTGGAAGCATACCAAGACCTGAAATTCAGTTCTGAAAGTACGGTGCAAATTTGCCTAAAATGTAGATGTATATCGGTACAATTGTAAAACTGAGAATCTTATATTTTTTTCTTATGACAGGATGACACTGAGAATATAATGTTTGTTACTGCTGTGCTGCAAATAATGGGGTTCAAACCCAGCCAATTCAGACAGAAGAATCTTCACTGCAGACTGTTAGAAGGCTGGTAAAAACAGCGACAATTTTGCTGTTGGAAACTACATCTAGAACATCACAACAGGGGACCTGAGTCATATTTTAAGTACTTTTGAATTAAATGTTTGTTTGAGAGAGATATTTGAATGCCATCCCCTGAAAAGTCAGTAACTGCTCATACAGGACAGAACAGGGAAGCTTTTGGCAACCATCTCTGTAGCCCCCAGAAAGAATGTGTTATAAGCCTCTATGTGATGCACAGAGGGTAAAAGTAGTTGCTTGTGTGAAGAGGTGCAGCTCTTTGAGGACCAGTATTCATTATTTCATTTTGTTTAGGAAAATCCTGGAAATGTTATTATTATTACTATTATTATTATTATTGATGTAGCATCATTTGAGGTGGAAACAAACTACTTTATTTCATATAAAACAAAATGTTTAATGAAAATTACTTGTCGATGGGCTGTTATTAATTTCACAAAACCTCTATTTTTTTCCAGTCCATTTTATCTAAACCTGGAGCTGGTTTTCATCTTCTTCCTCCTCAAAATGAACACCACACTGAAAATCCAAGTATCACAAACTCTAGATCCAACTTTCTTTCAGCACTGTGTTTCACCACACAGTCCTCCTGCACTGGGAGGATGTGTCCATGACAACTTATCAGGTATGCTCTGTTTTCCAATCATAGCAAACCCCAGAAATAGAAGGACTCACCTCTCAGGAGAGGGTTATATGAGACACCCTCTGTGCTGGTGCCTGGGTTTTTGGACAGAAAAAAATTTTCATACAGAAGATGCCAGGTTTGTTCCCTCTGCCGGACGTTGGCTGAGACGCTGCTTCTAACTGCTCATGTGGAAGCTCAATTTCTAAGACTAATGTGGTCTGGTCCAGACCTATCAATATATTGTAGCCTGTGGCTTTCATGTGAGCAGGATGAAGAGGTGAGAAATCAGCTGAAGAAGATCAAAAAGGAATAAGAATGAATAAGTAGTGACGGAAGATAAGGCTGGATAATGAGTGAGTTTCTATCTCAGAAGATAGCTTTTGTGCTTTCTTCTTGCTCTCTGCTATACCCAGAATGAACTTCAGTAACTCATTCCTAAAAATACCATTTCATCTTCTGCAAATCTCATGTTGTTTGTGAAGTACTGTTCAACTGTTTTGAGTAAATGTTTACTAGATGCTAATCACATGGTTTCAGTGTTTCCTAATTGTAACTTCTAAAGAACGTAACTGTGCTGCTTGTGCCCAGAACACAAGCATCTTATAATTTCTAATTCTTCTCTTTGTTTCTCAATTTTTTTCCTTATAGGTCTTCTTCTTGCACTTGATGATATGCCTTAAATATGATTTAAATGTATTTGATTCAGAGGCTTTTTCCCTTGGTGCTTGTATGACAGCATGATTCTTGTCTAGCTATAGCATTAACAACAATCACACAATATTTTCTTATCATCACAGCAGGGACAACATGATCCTGTGGTTTCTTCCTGCTTCCAACAGAATTCTGTGGGAATTCAGATAATTCCTTATCTATGGCGGGGGCAAGCTCGAGTTCATTACAATGGCAAGTCATCAGTATCACCCTTCAAGGTGCATATCAAGGGCCCAGAGGTCCTGCTGGCTCAGGATAGCACTCCTCTGCCTGGGTGGATTTGTGGGGATGCCTTGTGATTGATGCTGCTCTGGTCACAGCTGTGGATCCAAAGCTGATCTGGAGGGATGGTCAGTTCCTTGCCACAATCAGTAATGTTTCTAGTAGTGCTAAGCCAGGCAGTGGCTCTTGAATGTTTGCCTGAAATGCCAGATCGGGAAGAGCTGAGATGCCAATTGACAGCAAGTAGCTTCCAGTCCAAAATGCTGAATTGCAATTTGAGATGCATTTAATACCAGCCTGAAACAGCTAGTTTACATCTGCTTGTCCATAGTGCTGAATTATTTACCTATTGGCCATTGCATTTTACTGCTGCAGTTTACTCTTTTGTACCTGCACTCACTCTCAAAAGAATAGTAGAGACCCACAGAAACACTTCGCATGTCAGTATCCAGCAACTAAAAATCCTTTTTTTTTTGCTGTAGTTGTTCACTTTTGAACAACATGAGACAAAGGACAGTTTCTGGGATAGATGTTGTTCCATCAACACACACTTTTGTGTCTTCTGCACTCAAGCTTTTTATTTCCCTCAGACCTCTCTCACAAAGAACAAGTGATGCACCATAGGCAAGTCTGGCAGGTCATCAAGATGCAAAGGTTGGACTGTATATTAAGAAAAAAATCAGACATAGTTATCACTTCAGTCATTGTTCCTATGTGTATTTAGGCACATAAACCTTTTGATTTATGGGCCTAAATATCATCTGACTGGTAATTTATATACTGTTTGACCTACCACACCCACAGATTATTGTTTTTATCACACTGGAATAACTGGTAAAAAGTAACAATTTCTGTACTCTGAGCTTGCAGTGGAAGTCTGTTTCCCTGCGCTGAAGGCAACGTGCCATGTCCAAGGGAGTTCCACACACAAGTAATTTCCGGGTATCCTTCGGGTTGTGCTGCAGATTTTGTTATCACTGTTTATTTATCGAGCATTGCCAACGAGCTCGGGTTTGTAGAGTGTGTCAGAAAAGCACGCAGAGCCTGACTCCCAGCCAAGTCAAACTGGCATGTTGTGCTCTGGCGAGTCTGGCTCTCACTCCCTTATCCTTGGGGCTTACCATCAAAGGCTTTCACTGGTGCATTCAGTGCACCAAGCTCATTTCATTTGCTAACTGTACATTCAAACACTGTTGGGGAACCAGCCTTGCTGAGAAACTGGGACTTAAATCAGCTGCAGTGGGAATTCCAGTACCTCATTCCTAAACCACACCAGTCTGCTTCTCCTTTTATTATGTTTCTCTTATTTCTTCTATACCACTTCTTGCATGCAGAAAAAGTATCTTACTGTATCTTACCGGAAGCAAACACCACAAGGCTTCTCTTATTCCTTTGAATGCAAAAGCAAAATTCTGGACATGAATAGCACACAGTCAGGGCATTTGGTGATGTGAGATGCTGCACAGCCAAAAAGTTAACCTCCATTACCTTCCTCCCTGCTTGGACTCCTAAATGCTGCTCACCAAGGGGCTACAAAAAGTCCCATTTGTCAGGGGGAAGGCCATTTCCTTGTGAAGGAAATTTCCTTGTGAGCTCTACAGAGAGAAACTAACAGGCTATATTCCTGAGCTGAGATGTGCTGAGGTATCATGAAGTGTGAGGAAAGGTGCATAAAGAAAGGGGGCACAGTTATCTCCACTGCCATTTCTAGACAGGATTGTGTCTCCTGGAGAAGCCCAGGGAACATCCCCCTTTGAAGCCCAGCAGAGTTTCTGCATTTCTCCGAGCATTCTGCAGCACAGGCTGGTGTAATGTACAGGTGGCTAAAGGCCGTCATGCCCTGCTCATGGGCGTTGTGAGCTCCCTGCTGCACCTCTTACAGCTACTTTGCTATGCAAGAATGGGCTTACACCTCTCTTGGGCCTTGTATTTTTGTCACAGCAATGAGCAGAGCTACAGCTAAGGCTCCATGTATTTATTAAGATCCTGGACAGACTTTGAAGTCCATGCTAAACTCTGCACAGCTATAGCCCTACTGTTTTTCATACTGAGCTATTGTAAAACTAGGTGTTCCTTCAGCTGTAATTGTACTCTGGTTGTAGTCTACTCATAGCTGGAGGGATAGAGAACAGAAACTTACCTCACCTCTAGGGAACATGAGTCAAAACTGGGAGCTGATGGGAAATCTGAAAAATATGAGGGTTTCTGTAAGGACAATAGCCAAAAGCAATAAATATATAAGTAAATAAATCCATAAATGATTGAGGAAACATGTCCTTAGGTGTCATAAGGGAAGAAAGTGGAAGATGGGATAGAATAAGAGAAAGGACTAGAAGAAAAGGAAAGGAGAAGCAATAAGAAAAACAGAGTATTTTACCATGTGTTCATTTTTCTTAGGGGAAGTTGGGAGAGGGAATTGTGGAACAGGAAGAAAGGAAATAGAAACATTAAGATCTGTGAAAGTAAGGAGAAAAGGGAAGATGCTGAAAGATGTAAAAAAATGTTAAAAATAACATGTTGAAGTTAGCGATAGGAAAACACAGGCTGTGAAAGGAAGTAAAAAGCAAGCAGAACCAGACTTTACTGTCCTTACACACAACATCTGCTGCTCAGTGTGATTAAACCAGTGAACTCAGAGGGTTGCTCTGCAGAGCAAAGGGGCTGTCTGTGAGAGAGAAGGGATAATAATCTGGCAAGACAGTGAGGTAGATGGAGAATTGGATGGCTGAGAAATGTGCAAGAGAAAAAAAGAAAAATCAATGTTACTGTAGAAAGGCTGCTGCCAGAACATTATGGCAGCAAATATTAATTTTTCAGTTTCTGCAGAGCATGACTTCTGAGAGGCAGGAGCACTGGGTAGGTTCGGTGGTGGCTGAATTGTGTGCACACAAGCCCCTGCATTTGGGTGCAAGTGTGAATCTACCTCATCAGAAGTTTTCTTGAGATTTTCTCGGGAGCCACCTAAGTGCATCCATGCAGTGACCTTTTTCAGTGCACGGTGATGTATCAGAAGCCCAACAAGCGCAAGCTGAAGTTCTACCAGGAGCCTTCCTTTATTGTGACTTAAAATCTTTTTTGAAAAAAAAAAAAATTCTGAAAATAAAGGCATGTCATCAGACTGGAGATCTTCCTTGCATCACCATGCAGTGTTTTCATTATGGTTGGAAAATACCCTCCCCCTGCTCCAACAGACAACCAAATCAGTGTGGAGAGGTAGTAAAGCAAAGTGTAGAAGCTTTTATGCCAGTAATTCTCTTCTTGGAAAGTGTAAAAAGGTGCAAGTGCCTGAGGCTGCCATTCAGTTGATTGCATCGTGGGAGGTTTTGGGCTGCGAACAAATAAAAACCACAGTGAAACAAGGCAAATCAGCTTGTGTGGTGCTCCATCCTCCTGCAGATAAACTGCATCTGGTAATTGGAGGTTGTGTCACGCTTGTTGATACCACACCACTGTAAGCAGCATGCAAGAGAGCAGAGGCCAGGACAAACATTGCCCACACTGCTCCTCAGCACCAAGATGGGAGCAGTTGAAGTGATGGTGGAGCCTTCATCTTGTTGAAGCACAAGCACTCCCTGTACTTTAGCCTGCAGGGGTAAACTGGAACAGTGCTGTGGATTCCTCATTTTCTGGGCCCTGGTGGGCAGGGATGCAGGACTTGCAGCAGCTCACAGAGCACCTGCACACCAGCCCATGGCTCGGGTTGGAGGGGTTCCAGCATTCCACAACTCAAGCTTTGCCTTTAGCATGTTGATCCTGGGGTAGAGATTGAATTCTAAGGGTCTTCACTGACAGCTGAAGCCTGAATAAACCTTCTCTGCCTTCAGTTATAGAGAGGACAACGATTCAGGGTGATCTAGAAAATATTGTGGGTAGAACCCAACAACAGAACAAGATCCAGGAAAGGGGGTATGTGTGACCACTGGAGTTTACTCATGCCATGTAGCTGTGAACATACACAGTTCACCAGGGAGAGAAAAAGGAATGGAAATTCCTCAGGACTCCCACTACTGAAAAAAACACATGTGAAAGCAGGGAGCAGATTTGGATGATGACAATGATTCCAGCTTGTCCAAGAAAAGCATGAGAAAGGAAAGGTGTCTGATCCTGAATTTGTAACTGCCAAAGTGTTGAAGTGTCTGAAAAGTACCTGTAGCTCAGCTTCAACTCTGTGCTGTTGCAAACAAAAAGGAACTGGGTGGATCTTTTGATAAAATAGGATTGAGAATGTTGACAGGCTGTATGAAACTACTGAGAAAATTTCCCTGCTCCAAGTGGGATAAAATATACCAGTAACACTGTCAGATCTCTTCCTAAACTTTTCTGCGAGCAGAGTCCCAAGTGCTTCTAAGAATTATTAGCCAGCTTTGGATTTTCCTACATCACCTTACTGCCATTCTACCAGATCCACTGGACTCTTTCCTGAAAACTGAGCAAAGGAAGTAAGTCATTGTTGTCCTTTCTTGGACAGTCTTTCATATACAGGAGAACTATTATCAGATCTCCCTGTGAAGCTTCTAGAGTGACCAACCTAATTATAAAAGATGTTTCTGTTAGGCCATATTCTCTAAATGCCTTATGTTCTTATTGTTTTTTTAAAAAGAGTTACCCAGAGCTAGATCCAATACACTAGCTGGCTCTTCACCAGAGCATTGAAGAGCTGAATAATTCCCTGTTGTGTTTGACACTCTTGTAATAATGCATCTCTTATGAGATTTGTCTTTCAGATTTAACTCCTTTGCTCGTATTTGCTTTGAGTCATATTCTAGTTCTCACATCCTTTTTTTCCCCCATCCCTTAGAGCTCTTTTATGATTTCTCATTTTGTATTTGTGCATTTGATCCATTTGTGCATTTCTCCATGTAGTTCTTCATATGTATTGTTACTAAATTCTGTCTTGATAGTTTTAGACTCTTTCCACAGTGTTTAGACTATTTCTCCAACATGTTGAGATAATTTTGTATTCTGATGCCATCTTCTGAGTTACTTCCATCCACTCCCACCTTGGTGTCATCAGCAAATTTTAGAAATGCTCTCTCCACTCCATCATCTCTGAGGACGACAAGAAGATACTGAGCTAGGTAATAAAACAGTATTTTTAAACCTTGCAAAGATAAATAGTGAGCTAAACTCTGATAAAGAACACTTCAGGATGGAAAAGGTGGGAATATATTTTAGCTCTGGGATTTCTAATCCCAGTTTGTGTGACTACTTTGCATGAATTACACACTTCTGTAAAGACTGGGAAAATGCAATCCTAATTTTTGTGAGGGGCTTTTTTCTTCTACCAGACTCACTGCAAATGAGATGCTGGTAAACTAAAGTATAAAAAGAGCCATATAGTATAGTATGAGATAGTACCAGGAAGAGGTTTAGTATTCAGGGAATGTACGGCACTAAAGTACTTGTCAATGTTGCAGTATTTTGACATATAAGTGGGACATGTCTGAAGCCTTATCTTTGCCCTCCATTGCCTAGTGCTAAGACTTGGCACAGTGACAGAATTCATCTTGCTCAGGAGTCAAGATGTTACAAGAGCCATCTCTAGGAAAAAAGAAAAAGAAAGAAAAGAAATGGCAGCACCTACAGAAGTCTTACACCTCTGGGTTGGCAATTGCAGCATCTATATTCTTGACAAGCTTGGAAGGTTTTGTCTGAACTCAGAAATGCACAATTTGTGAACTTGGTCTCTGAGAAAATGTCAAGAAGCATTGGATGAAGAGGATACTTTCCTTAGCCTTTGGGATGCTGCCAGTTCTCCCAAATTGCTGTCAGCCTTGCCACTGCTTGTATGATCTTCCCATCTGTGTAATAAATTGACAAAATATATCTTTTTGCTTCCAGAAGGTATTCATCCTGCCTTCACTTGAAGGGTTTTTTTTTTTCTCTATAGGGTTGTTTTCACACCTGGAGATCTAAATGGAACAATGAATTGAAAGTACAGTAAATTCCAGTTGTATCTGTTCCCATTTTTGGTTGGTTCTAGCAAATTTCATGGTTCTGAATGGTGCTGGGCTGTGGGGTTTTCTGCTTTTGCAGAAATGTCCCCAAGGTGTTAAAAGTCCTTTTCCTTGCCCATGGAGAAAAAAGACGTAGAATCTTCGGTCTTCAGATTTTTTTTATTATTGTTTATTTTACCTTATCTAGAACATTGTTCTCTCTGTCCTGCCGAGGTCCTCCCAGCACGACAGTCTGAGGCGATCCCCCGCCCCAGAGGCTGTGGTTATCTTTTAGACTAAAAACTACATATACCTTATTTACAATTATTTTCCAATACCTACCACCTACGTTAGACAGTGTGCATTCTATCTAAACCAATCACCAGTGCCACCATCACAGCAGAATCATGGAGGAGATGAAGAAGAAGGAAGAAGCCTAAAAGCCATGTGGTTCCTCCATCTTGGCTTCACCCACCCCCATGTACTAAAACCCAAAATCTACTTTTTCACCCTGTGACAATCTTGTTATTACTCTATTTAAATTTGTGAGACTTGTATTTTTTCTTTCAAAGCTGGTAGACGTTCCCAAGGACTAAAATCCAAACCACAGGTGTCTTGGGCTTGGTGCCAGGGCTTCTGAGCCCTCTGGGCCCCCTGCACAGGTCCCTGAGCCCCCAGAGCAGTCAAGGACAGGCCCTGGGTTCTCACACTGGGCCAACAGCCTCTGTACCAATGTTGCTTTTCTTTTTGATAGAGCAGGAACAGGACTAGTGCTGGCTTTACTAAGGCTCCCTTACTGGTTTGTATCTCAGCCCAGTAGGGCTAAGGGCAGTGTAGGCACTGGGTTGTGGTCCCACCACACAGGTACCTGTTACAAGTTCAAATGTTGATCATGAGCTGTGCTGCAGACTCTGATCCACCCCGAGTGGGCTGAGCCCAGACCGTTTCACAGACAGCTATTGAACAGCCCTGGGAGGGGCTGAGCAGCCACTTCTCTCTGGTGGAGACTGGGCGCTCTGTGTGTGCTGTTCCCAGCTGCCTGGGGCTGCCTGCTCTCCCAGCAGACACATGAAGACCCTGCTTGTGGCAAGACCAGTCTGAGTGCTTCTGGGCTTTTCTCAAGGAAGCAGAGGAAAACCTTGGCAGAGAGACTCACATGTGAAGGGAGTAACTGATTACGCACTGAAAAGACTCCTTGGCTCAGCTGATTTATTTATTCAAACTTTTCTCAGCTCTAAATAATGTCGCTTGCCATGGGGCATGCAGAATGAAAGCACAGCCCTAGCAGGGTTTCCTGCACTGGAGTGGTTCCTCTCTAAAGACTTTATTCTTCTTGGAAAGTGAAACTTCTCCACCTGGTAAATTCAGACTTCTCTCATATTTACAGGTACATGCCCTTTGGTTCTGCATTTCTTAGAATGTCAGAAGCACACTAACTCCTCCCAGCAAGTATTAGCTACTGCCTCTAGTAGGTGCCTCTAGTTTCCACCAGCACCCTGCTTCCTTCTCTGTGGAGGTGGGGTATGGGAACCCTGCCAGGGCTTCCTTGGAGTCTTTCAAGTCTTTTTTCGCATGCAGTGACACAGTACAATTTTTCAAGAACTAATAGAATGACATATGCAGAGGGACCCTGACAAGCACTTGAAATCCAAATCCGTTCAGGTCCTTCGAACACAAAGTCCCCGTCTATCCTCTCCCCCTCTCTCTCCATGACTGAAGATATGAGCTCATGGCTGATCAAATGCAGCCGTTGAAGCACCAGTGGGATTCTGAACTTGTTTGGTGTCCTATCAAATTCTTTGATATAACTGTTTAACAGCTCAATGTTTTAGTGACAAGGGGAAAAAAAAACAAACAACAAAGAAGCTCTCCTGAGTGTATTGGGCCTGCTGATGTATTTTTGGCTTTTAGAACAGAAAATCGAACTAAAATAATAATCTTATGAACTGCTTCATTTTTCCTGTTTGTTATTGTTACTCAAGCACATGGTATGCCTGGATATAACCTAGCCAAGAAAGCAGCATTGACAGCAAGGAAACACTGTGGACAGCCAACACAGAGCATCATGATCTAACCCAGGTTTCTCCAGCCAGGTTAATTATTATTTATTTGCATGGCAGAAAATACGTGATTAATTAAAGCAAGAAAATGCACTGCCCTTTATTGAGTTTAAAAGAAGTCTGCCTGCCAGGAGGAAAGACAAAATCTGTGAAACTGAAAAACTAAAGTAGGAGCAGTAAAGAGAGACACAAGCTAACAGTGCTTCTGCAGCAGCTGAGACTTCCCATTGCATTAAGCCTCTAGCAGAGTCCCATCAGAAAGCAGGGAAAACCATGACTGTCAAGCACTGAGGATATTGCTTTTGTTCTGGCTGAAATTCTGTGCCAGTGTCTGGACAGAGCCCTGGGGAAGTGTGGGAGCACAGGGAGATGTTTCTTAAACACTGTGTTTCTCTGCAGTGTGTAAGTGTGTGCCTGGCTGAGGTGTATTGTCATGGCCCTTTTCCTGGTGGGATCCTTGCCTTCAGGTGTGCTGGTGTCTGTAGCATGGAGCCACCACCCTCCTTACCCTCTCCTTAGCAAGAACTCCATGCCTCAGCTGCTCCATCACACATAACATGCAGCATCCTGAAAGGGCAGACGGCTCAGACAAGTAATGGTTTAGGTGAGGCACTGCCAGGCTTGGCAGGGGCTGTACGGGTTAAAGACAGGATCCTGCTGCTGGACTGCTAGGATTTCTGCCAAGGTCAGTACAGTGTATGCACATTTGTCTTGCCACTGTCACACTGTACCTCTGCAGGTACATCTGTGTCCCTAGGCAAGTATTTAGTGAGCTCCTCTGTAACAAGGACACACAGAGAATAGCTGGTAAATGTTTTATATGGGGCAGTACACTCAAGGATATTTGTTCCCGTAAGAGTGTCCTGGGACATCCATTTAGAAAGCATGACTCAGACAGTACAAAAAAAAGAGTATACAGTAGAAGAGCTGCTTGCAAAGATATGATACCAGAAACAGTGCTTTTCTTGTTCAGCATCACAGAGTTTTCTATTCCCAGAATCACAGTGGGAAGCATTTCCCAAAATGTGTAAGGTTTCTCTCCTTAAAAAGTGATGTATGAGAGGCTACAGTGCAAAAGCTTCAAGTCCCTATTGCTGGGCTACCTGGCACAAGCAGTATACATACATCACCTATACATCACCAAGCAGGGGGCACGTTTTCTCTTTTTCAATTCTTGCCTCTTTTCCCTCTCCCTCTCCCTCTCCCTCTCCCTCTCCC
>VYXF01001326.1:65476-92253 GCA_013397295.1 Polioptila caerulea
ACCCGCTTCCCGGAGGCAGATGGCTTCTTTGTGGACTTCAGACCGATTTCAGCCCTGTCGCGTCGCTCCTTATCCAACTGCGGCCGGCCACGTCCCGGGCCGGGGGAAGTTGGCGTGGGAAGGGAGGGTGGGGAGGGCCAGGGCTGCGCTCCGGGGCGGGGGGGCCGCCTGGCTCCGCCGCGCTCCCGGCACAGAGCGTCTGCCCCTTCCTGCCTTCCCCGCCGGCACCGGAGTCCTTCGGGCTCGTGTTCCCACCTAGGGACCGCGCGGGGATCCGAGCTGCTAATGCATTTTCCCTTTGGATGCACGGCACTTTCCTCTCTCCTTAGCGCTGTGCCTCAAGGATACCGTTTTCCGACCGGTTTTGCAATATTCCAGGAAATTGTCGGATTTGTCATGTTTTGTGTCTGTGGCGTGGAAGGTCTGTCTCTTCCTTCTTATAACAGCTCATGTTACAAGTGTTACTAATGTTCAAGAAGTTCCCTGCGGACAATGCATGAGTGATTTTTCAGTATTCTGGCCGTCACGTTATAGATTTTTCAAGGTGGTGTAGTAATTCATCGATCAGGAGCACAGCTGGAAGTTAAGCACATCACTGTTCTCGTTTGTGTCAATCAGAACGGGTTTTTGTGGCATGATGTGGGAAGTGGCAACTTTGTCCACTGTCTCTGCTTAGAAAAATTAAGTGCTTTTTCTTTTGTGGTGTTTCCCTGCAATAAAGATTAGCAAAATCAAGTGCTTTTAGAAGCTGTTGTTTAAGCCTTTTATTTTGAAATATGAAAGGTGTAAAGCATCTCATAATTACATAATTTTTTACAAAAATACCCAGAATAGGGTAAGAGGGCAATTGAATGAAGTGCACCACACTTGAACGGTGTTGTTTGCTAATAAATTGCTGCCTCCTGTTCAATGAAAAGTAGTGTTTTCTCGGTCTAGCTGATATATAAAAAGAGGAATATTTTTATGTTTCTTTGATGCAGTTTGGTTCATCATTGTTTGTATTCCCTGTAAAAAATGCTGATGACTAGTTCCCGTGTCAGTTTGTGGAAGCAAATACTTGGATGGCTACTTATGTTAGCAAGGATCTAGAGAATGAGTCACTGCTTGCTGATAATTGCCTCTCTGTCCTGTTTTTTATTCCCTCTGTACCTTAGGAATGTGTTCAACAGCAACTTTTGATGTAATATATTAAAGTAAGTGTAAGTATATATTGCCACAAACAAGCTCCTGGTCCTTCAAAGTAGATACAGTAGCAGAAATAGATCAACCATATGATAGAAAGTAAGACAGTAGCCTAAAGCTTTTCTTGAAGAACCACCAGAGTGTATTAAGAAAGTAAAAGCAATCTTACACTGCTGCTATGTAATGGGATAAAGAAAAGCTATCAAGGCAAACATATCTGCAGATAGGGAAATATATTTTTAACTCTTATGGTGTGTTACATTTGGAATTTCCAGACAGATTTGCAATTCTGTTCAATTAAATTTTACTGCTGGGGAAACTGCAGCGTGGGGGTGGTGATTTGCCCAAGGTCACCTAGAAGACTTGGTGAGAATAAAAGAGGAAAGAAACCAGTATTTCTGAGTAAGAGTCTGGTATTTAATCTGCTAGAACCTGTTGCTGCTTATTATTGATATTAGTAGCAGTTTTTATTATGGTTTTAAGGGATCAATGAACCTGTTACTTGCTTCAGTAGAATAATTTGGTTTTGTTCTGCACAAAATTTAGTAAACCTTACTGGTCTGGGTAATTGGGAAAGTTTAGTAAGGGCAGTTTAAAGAAAATGAGACATTTCATAGACCTGACCTGAAGCCCAGTGATGTGTTTAAAAATACAAAAATTTAAAGTAAGTCTGTGGTAAGGAAGAAAGTAGGTACTGTGACCACAAGAAACAAGTGGGGAAATTAACTATTATATGTGGATTGGTGATTTAGGATTCTATTTTCTGTCAGTGAAGCATAAAATTTAATCCCAGGCTCCAGCGTAGGTTAGCAAATGTAAGTCGAGGAAGATGTGTGTAGTGTAATAGCTTTTGAATCTCAATAAAAGGCTTATTAACTTAGTGTCAGACACTGGTGTAAAGCAAAAAAACACAAACTGTCCGAAACTTATGAGCAGAAACCTTGCTGTAGTAAATTTCTTGATGTGTATGACTTCATACAGTCCTTGTTACTTGCCCACTATTTCAATATAATGGAAACAGAGTTGCTTATAGGAGAACACAACTTTTAGTAAATTGCAGTCTCTGCCATTTTTCAGTCTATAAAATTATAAAACCCAGGAGGGGATAGTTCTTCATTTGTATAAGTAATTTGCATGTTAATTACAGATCTGGTTGTACAAACAGAATGTGCTTTTCCATAAGGGTTATCTTTTTCTTTTTTTTTCCCCATACACAGACCTAATGTGTTATTCAGACATACTGGACTTGTTTGGTATGGCACCCAGTCCTGTGATGTGTTGAACAGCACCAATTCTCTTTCTCTTCAGTAGAGTTGAAGGTGTTTGCCCTCTGCCAGGATTGTACCTGAGTAAGAGAAAAGAGTGATTTTTTTTTTGTTTTGTTTTCTACTTATTAGAATAGTGTCAGAATTAATCTAAGCTCCTGCTTATTTTGATTCTTCATTTACAACCCTTCTAATAAGACCTGTGAAGCTGTTTGGATCTTGCAGTGTGTGGTACAGCCTCGATAAAGTTTTTGGCCTTTCTCAACGGTGGTGCAATCCACAGATCTTGTGTGCATTATATTGGCCTGGCAGGGTCTGAGCAGGCATGAAAGAGCCTAAAGCACACAAAGTATAAGGTGTCTCACTGGTAAATGTGTAAATAATAATAACAAAAAAAAAAAAGAAAAAAGGGCAATGCTTCTCATTCTGGACCTAGACATAAAAACTAGTAGAAAGAAGTGATGTATTCCACATCTGGAATTTAGTGTGTGACAACTTTATTTATTTTTATTTTTAAGATCTTCTTGAAAAGAAGGAAAGGGTAGAATCAAAGCCTTTCATTCAAGATGTGCTTGAAGGGGATAGAGATGTTTTCGTTTTTCTTCCTGTTCTTCCTGCCAGTGAATCTCCAATCAAAATTTTGTGAACATGAGAGAGCCATGTTTAGTTGACTCCTTTTCCAGCTGGATCACTAAATTGTAGATTGGAAAGAGTGAGTCTGATTCACATGTCTAAAGGTTAGAGAAATGGTTCCTGTACAGAGACTGTGACAGAGAAGAGAGCAAGTTGCAAGCCTAACAATTGTGAGACTGAAAAAAAAAAATGTGGTCTACTTTTATGTTCACTGAATGTGTTTTATATTAAAAAGCCTTTGGAGTGGAGACTGGAAGTTCCCTTCTTTTCGTGGATAAATTTCCTAACCCAGACTAAAAAGCAGTTCATGCTCTCCATCTCAGACTAGCATAAAAATGGAGCAGCTTCTGCAAGATGGGTAGAAAGCCAAAGTCATCCTGATGTGATCCCCTCCTAAGACTGGTGTGAATTTGTATATTTGTCACACAGATTTTTAAGTTCTTGAACCACTAAGCTCTTGCACAATACTGGATTGAAATAAAAAAGAAATTAAAAAACCCAGTACAACAAAACCCCACACCAAAAGCAGCCAAAGACTCCAGCTGATTTGTAAAGAGCTCATTCTTTTAGGCATTAAGAAAGTAGCCCCATGTAATTGAACCCTTCAGGCTGGACAGAGGATGGCCTGCATCTTGTTGAAAGTGCCAAATGCTTTGCTGCTGCCAAGAGTGAAATCCTCAGAGGCATCCTCAGAAGGAAATCTGTGGGCAGAATGGGGATTTACTGGTGAAAGCTAAGGCATCCAGAGAGGCCTGCAAGGTTAAGCCACAGCTGAACCAAGGTTTGTAGCATTCTGCGTTTAGGTGCCAGAGTGCTGACAAGCTTTTGCAGTTGTTGCCATGTAAAGAATCTCAGTTGTTTTTAAGTGGAACCTCTGTCATCTTCCACCCTGTCTGGAGGAGAAGGCTAAATTTTGGTAAGGAGTGGTGGATCGCTTTCACAATTAGTTCCTAAATTTAGAAACATTTTTCTTTTTCATCAACTCCACCCCTCACACCCCAAAAAACCAAAACCCCAAACTTCCTTGACCTAGAAGGCTGTTATTGTCTCAGCTCACCAGGTGTAATGGAATGAACTGGAGAAACCTAATTTAGGGCTAGTAGAGCCACAAGGAGGCAGGCTTTTCCTGTGGAACTGGTTATCCTGTACATAGTGCTAGTTTTCCCTTCCCTTTTGCTTGTTGTGCTTTTTTTTCTATATTTTGGAGCAGACTTTAGATAGGTGACTGTACTGAAGCTAGCTGAGATGAAATAAAGCTGAAGTTGAAAGGTGCTTTATATTGAGTATGTGACTGAATTAAAACGTCTCAATCACTGGGTAAAGCTGGGGAAAAAGAAGCAAGCCTTGTAAGTTCTTATTCTGTATGGATCAAACTTTAAAATAACTCCTTTCAGCATAAACAAAGCTACAAAGCTTTCTTTACCTTTTTTTTGTTTGTTTTTGAACCCCTCTACTATTTCAGTTACTGTTAAAGGAGGCTTTTATTGACATTGTACGTAATGGCACACATAGCATTCTTCCTCTCTTTCTGCATAAACCACAGATTTAGTGTACCTAAGTGGGTTTTTTAATGGTTTAAGTAAGGAGGAAAGAAAATGTGTTAAGTTCATTAATCTGTTTATGTGTGATTCGAATGTTTCTCTGGAGGTATGTGAAACAAGGAGGTTAAAAGTAACCACTTAACTCTGTTGGTTTCTTTCATCACAGGAGGGCATTGCATGCTTTAATTTCAAATGCTGTTTACTTTGCTGCATCATTTTTAATGTAACTTTAGTCCTTTATGTTTTGTGACCTTGAGTGTGGTTTCTGATATGTTGATCTTGACAAAGTGAAGATACCAGAGACAAGTAAAGATACCAGAGGTTAAAAAAGTAAAGTTGTCAAATGTCCCTTTCTGTATAATTCATTTCCTAGAAGGAGGAAGGAGATAGAAAATAATGTTTCTTTCTATAACAGGTAACAGTTTCTGTTAATAGATCTTTCTTTTATATGATTCTGTAATAAATGGGAAAAAGATTAAATGCCCAGGCACTTCAATAATAAATCTGTCCTCTCACTAGAACGTAAATGTCATACATGTATATTTTCTTAATCTAACATATGTCAATTGACAAAATTACTGTCTTGGCAATTCAGGCACTTATTTTTATGGATTACTTCATAAAACTTAACTTTGGCTGCAATGAAAAGCTGGTCTGTTGCAAATTCTGTGCAGTCTCTTTAGGTCTGTAGCTGTTATCTTTTCCTCTCCTTCTTTAAATGTTTTGGTGAGGGAATTTTTTTGCTTGTTGACATTGAGAAATTAGTTCTTTGCTAGAAGACTTGTGTTGTCCCCTGTAACCTGCTAGGTTAGAAACTGATGACTGATAGAGATGCTGTGGCTCTTGGATTACTGTTAGCTGCTTGTTTTATAAATGCAAAAGTAGAACAGGGCTGTAGATAGAAGGGGATGGAGAAACAAGAAAGACTTCTTTGGTAGTTTAATACCAGATAGGGTAGTTAACCACCTTTCCCCATTATTTTTCCCTTTCATGTGGGTACTGTAGTAGTTTGCTGTGCTTCTGTGTTATTCCATTGCTGCTTTGGTTTGCTGCTTTCTGGGATCTCTGTATACCAAGGTTGTAAGTTGTAGTGATGCCCTTTGACAGATGCAGTTTAAAAACTAGGTAGTCCACTAACTAATTGTGCATGTGCCTTACCTGTTTTTGTCCCATCAGACTTGTGATTTGAGGTGTATTGCAAATAAATGCCAGTCATTTTTTCTGTGTGTTCTAGATGCTTCCAAAAATACAATGTAAAAAGTGATATGATAGCATCTTTTTCTAATTTAGAAAAGGCACAATATGACTTCATGTGAAGTAAAAAAACAAATCACAAGATGCATCTCAATGATGCCACCTTACTTGTTCTTTAGACCAACCTAGAATAAAAATATAAACTGTGTAAACAAATCTTAGCAAACTTAATTCTTAGTCTTCAAAATTACATGAGCATTCCATGTTTTTTCCTTGGAAATCCTATTATTTTTTCCTTTTTTGTCTTGCCTGTCCTTTTCAGTTTTTCAATGTGGTGTGTTATCTAAGTGCTTTTGTATAACTGATACTGTTTGGTTAAAATGATGGTGTGTCAGATGAGAGAAGTGGTATTGTCTGCTGGAAAGCTGCTTGCAGTGATACTCTACTACAGAATAGAAGAGACGCCTTTGTAATGGTGCTGGCTGTCCCAACAGAGTGACCCTTGTTGCATACCTAGAAGCTGTTCAAAAATAATTCCACCAGGCAGCCTAGAAAATGGGTTTCCTTGGCTTTTGGTAGCTTCATATAATTTATAAATAATTTAATATACAGTACTTTTGGTGAAGTTAAATCAATTTGAAAAGAAAACATTAGAATATGGTTGGTCCTGTGAAGCTCAGGTGATAAATGTAAACTGCTCAAATTAAATGTGCAAATGATTTTTTTCAAGTTGATTTGGTCCATTTACTTTTCTTAAATAACCTACTCTTGACAGTAGTTAAGCTTAGTGCTACAAAGCAATATATAGCCAGGTGGTGTACAAACAGTTTTTAACTCCCTGCCCAACAGTAAAATTGTTCCTAAATGCGATTTTTATTAGGACTTAGGAGAAGATGTGTATTGCTAATATGTTGGCAATGCCATGTGTTGGCAAATCATTTGAATTCTAAAAATGAATCTGCAGGAAGCAGTGAGGCATTTGCAATTTTTTCAGGAATATGGGGCTGAATGTCATTGCCCGAATATATCAGGATATTGTGGAAATGGAATATCAGTGTGGGTGTTACAGAAGGAAACGCTAAGCAGGTTGTTAAAATTACATATTGCCATCATGTAATGCAAAGTGGTGGTATCTTAAGCTATATAAATTTTAAAACCTGGATGCAGTTTTTCATGCTGTTTGTTTTGGAATAAGTAAAGTGCCCTCCTCTCTTCTGCTTTTCCCTTTCATTTAAGCTTTCAAAGGAATAAGGGATGGATTGAGGAGGGAAGATGGGGAAAAAAGTTAAGTGTCCACATCAAAATGTTTGGTTTGTGTGTTTGGGATTTTGCAGATATAAGAGAATCTAGCTAACACTAGAAATTGAATCATTTCATGTTCCCTCTAAGTCCATAAAGTTCCTTCACAAGAATCTTCATATGGCGGACCTTTCCTGATAAATGGAAGTGAAGATATTTAAATGTCTCATTTTTTTTTCTTTTCCTCCATTACTTGGAGAATGATTTTTTTTTTTTTTTTTTGTAAACCTGTATCTTATTGACATAATCAGAGTACATGTTTACCTGTCATTCTCCTGAGTGTTCATTTGCCCTGTATTCTTACCATAAATTACGCAGGCCTGCACTATTTATTGTGTCACATGAAGTCATTAATGATGAAGAAAGTGAAAAAAATCCGCATCTGTTTTCTTTTCTATAAACTGAATCCCCTGTTGGAATGTAGCATATTTAAAACTTATATTTGGCTTATAAATAGGATTGTTTTATTGTTTGTTTGTGTGTTTTTCTTGGATCTGTCACCTTGAATTGAATATTTTTCTTCTGGAAAATCAAGGTAACTTGTTAATATTACTGGCTTCCAGTGTAGCCTGCTAAAATAACTATCAAGACTTTTTTTCCCCCCCTAGTTCACTTTTCATCTGTCTAAAATGTTTTATTTTTCCTGCTATCCCTTTTTTTATACACCGGTTTTGTTAATTGCTCAGGGTACCTTTATTGTCATTTAAACAAGTTAAAATATGCTACTTCAAATAGCTCCATCAACGGACAGGAGTACATTTGTGCAAAGGGACTATGCAGACAGATGTTAGTTTTGAGCTTTGCTTATGAAATTCAAATGGGAAAAGAACAGGATAGTAAAAGAACAGCAAGTTTGAATTTTAGAGCATTCCATATATCTCCGGAATTGCTATGTAGTGCACATCAAAGGCAATAATTTGGATTTCTCTTCTTTATAACTGTGGTCTCATATGGAAAGAAAGAGCCTATTGAAAAGGTTGCAAGTTCAGTTGTTAATAACTTTTCTGCAGTTGTAAAATTGTCATAAAACCTGGGCGTTTTATTAAGGGAAGCAGAGAATAACTAGAGATTCTGCTGAGTTCAAGCGTTATCAAAGTGCAATGGACCGCCTGTACTGAGTAACAGATCTGCGCTAACAAAAGAACTTTGGCCAAGGAAAGACTGTGCAAAGAATTGGCACCCAGCTAATGCTTATTGTATGTGAATTCTCAAAGAGCTATGACTTGATGAGCAGAAAATGTTTCTTCCTTTTGTTAAGCTCCAAGTGTTTAGCCACCCTGGAGATACGAGCACAGCTGAAATTTGTTACCAAAATAAATTTTCTCTATCTGGCCTGTTGTTTTATGGATGGTCAATACATGCACAAGTGTGCACATATAATGGATATATGCTTCCGTGGTGCAAAGGTTTTTAAGTTGCTTGGTTTTTCTTTTCTTACTTCTCTTAGGTGAAATGGAAAAGTCTGTTTACTCAAGTACACTTTGACTTTCTTGGGACCTTGGTAAGGAAAAGGAAAGTTTTCTCCTCATGAAGTGCTTCATTTGGTAGCAAAGCACACCCAGCTGATGGTGGCCCAGCCTAGATACTTAGAAGTTACCTTGTTCCAGTATTGGGAAACATCCCTGTGGCAAAACCGCGGCTGTGGTAGGTGTGCCTCCCGAGAGTGTGGGGGCCATGGAATTGCGGTGTGTCTCTGCTGGAGTGTGTCAATGTGTCACAAAATTAGCTCTGCGTATGTTGTCCAGACAGTGTAATAAGTTCTTGTTATGGGTGGTGGCATGGCTCCTGCTACAGTGGAATGCCAAAGTCCTTCCAGTGATGGTGGCAGACATCATCAACTGCAGCCTTGGCATTATCTGAGTGGAGCAAATAGGGGCTGGTCTTTAGTCCTCTGACTTGTGCTCTCACAACGCAGTGTGTTGCTTTGCCAGCAGCCACTGAAATGAAGATGTGCTATGTCATTTAGCCTCAAGAAATATCAAACTGACTGTTCTACCATGTGGAATAGTTACAACACACATACACTATGTTAGTGACTACTTTTTAGAGTTTTAATTAAGGAAATGTTCTTTTTTGTCCCACAGTGTATACCTTTCTTTTGGTGTACTCTGAAAGTGCTGTGGGTAAACAGTAATTGTAGCAAGTGCTGTAAGGACCTGGTGAGAAAGTTGGAGTTTGATTCCTAAAAGAGCAGAGTCGTTCTTAAAACCTCTTAAAGTGATATATGTCTATCAAAGACAATGTCCACACTACATATGCTAAGCTGTGTGTTTTCTGTTAATAAGTACATCTTAAGAATTTACAGGTCTTTACAGTTAAATTAAAAAGCATTTGGAGTCTGGAAGAAGTATTTAAATGAAAAGTAGCAGGCAGTGGGCTAGTAAACATCAAAACTTCTTTATATTCTTGGCTTTCATGCTTAATGTTCAAAAAGTGACGGAGAGACGTGACTTATTTGTATAGCAAAAAGTGTGTCTGAAGGCACTTTCTTTGAGGAAACTTGTTTTTCTCTATAGAGGTGTAAGTGCAAGTGTTCTTTAGCCTGGTAGGTTCTTCGGGGAAAGATTGAACTGAGTGACAGGTTGTTGATAACACCCCTGAATTATCACTACTTAGAAATATGTTAGGGCAAAGTGTACACTGATCAGAGAATTAAAAAAAAAAAATTGAAAAACTTCTCTGCAATGACTATCAGGTTTGTGAAAGGCTTGGTAAGAATGCAGTATGTCTTGTTAAGGTACAATTTCTCAGTTATTCCCAATACTTTGAGTATTCTCTAGTAAAAATAAGCAAGAGATTGATTTTGATGTTCACATTAGCCTAGACCTAAGGCATCTGTCGTTATACAAAGCAAAAGCTACTTGCTTAAAAATCCATTTCAGTTACCTACTGAGATAACTAATGCCTCTTGCATCCTGGGAACAATAGTGAGAAAATCAAGGTGTTAAAATCAGCTTGCAATAATTTAATGTTCTCTCTCATGTGCTTGCAATTCTAAGAGCCAGAAACTTGGGCAAAACCTGATTTTATACACATGGATTATCATGATGTGTGACTTAAACCAAATCAATCATGATGTGTGACTTAACCAAATTTTTTTTTGTTGTTTTTATTATTCCCTAATGGTTGCAAGTATTTCAGATTTGGTCATTGTTTTTTTGTTCTTTTAGTAAAGCATGTGGAAAATATTTTTGACGCTTTCAGAATACATTTGCTGTTGTCTCTGTATAAATAATCCTTTTCTTGATGAACTTGGGTGTTGTAGACATTGTTCAGCTGTATTAGAAAGAGCAGTGAAAAGATACCACCACTTTCTTAGGACACTTTTGAATGTTGTTTGTGTTGTAGCACAGTTTAGAGTTCTGGTTCTATTGTGCCAAAGATTGAATGGTCTTAACAGGTTATTTCTACACCATGAACTTAGAAAAGGGCTTATTCCCAACAGGATTTAGATACCTGAGTGTGAATGTTAGCTGTGGTCATATGGTAGAAATTCTCATGTAGTTGCCTCTTGCTGTGGCCTTTTACTCAAAAGCAGATTTTTTTTTTGTACTCAGCAAACAAAATATAACTATTATATTAGATAATTGGCTTTTATGGATTAAGTCTCAGTAATTGAATTGATTTCAAGGAATTGTAATGTCTCAGGTTATATGTCATATAGAAAAGATAGCTCAAGCTTTTAAGTCTTCAGCATTGAAGTACTATAAGACCTTGTGCTTCTTGCTGAGCTTACTAGAGTGTGGATCTGGAGCTGGTACAGTATTCAGGCTATGCAGGGAGCCACATCTAGTGTCTAATCTTAGTGTGGTTGATGCTGACCACTTCTGAAACCCTCAGTTCACACATGTTCAGTTTGGTTTAGAATTGTGATACTGCAATGTTTATTTCCAAGAGCAGCTTACAGCTCAGAGGCAGGCAACAGTTTGGAAATGTCATGGTATTTGTTCAAATTAATTGTGATTGTGGCTGTCATCTCATGATGTTGTTATCCCAGTTTCTGAGATAAGTTTCCAGTGTAGAAGTATTGAAGAAAATTGATGTAAAAACTGATTGCTTTCTCAATTGTGCTTTGAAGATTTTTTTTAAGGTACTTTTTACTTGATTGATTTAGTAAAATCTTGCAGAGACTTTAAAAACTATGTTAAGAAGTGTTGGTTATAGTACACCCAGTTTGTCATGAACGGCAGTTTGTGATGTTGAATAAGCAAGCTGTTGGATGCTCATGGTGGTGGGTGTAGGTAGTTGATAGTTTTCTAAGACTTTGTCTTCTTTTTAAAAAAATGTGACTGGTAGAGCTTAAAGAGAGAACCACTATACTTAAGATGGCAATTTCTTATAAAATATTCCACAGAAACTGACATTATCTGAGTTTAAGACTTCAAGCACTTGTTTATGTATGCAAAACAAATGTCTGTAGTTGGCTTTGATTATTAATACTTCTTTTTTGTCTGAGTTTTATATGCCATCTTATTTTGAGTTTATTGCTAGCTATATATTTATATAGTTTATCCCCTTAGTTATGACTGTGTCACTTTCCTCTTGTAGTGTCATAATGGCACATGGGGTGTAGTTTTTTAAGCATAGTTAGTTAAGACTGGTTTTTAGGTAGAGATTCCATTTTATTTTATACAAATGAAGATAGATGTAGAACTTATTTTGACAAAATGTGTGTGACGTTTGTTCTCAGTGTTTTGGGTTTTTTTGTTTAAAATTAAAGACAGTGGCCTTGTTGATACTGATAATTTGTTTGCTGCTGTTTCTCATACAACACTGAGCATATTTCTCATACAGTATTCTTGCTTGGATGTGTGAACTTTGCAGTAATGCAGCTTGATATCTGCAGTTTCAAGTGAGTGGGAGATATTTGTCTGCATTTGTGTTCTGTAGGCTAAAGTAATGCACTCCCTATCCTGGAGGAAGGTGATAGAGGGACAACATTAAATGATCGGTCTGGGAAACCTGATTTCATTTAAGTATCTTATCAGAATAATTAAAACACTTTTTGTGATCAGCTAGGGCTTGTGGATATCAACTTGCTAGCACCGAATTCTTTTGTCAGCTGGAGGAAGACGAGTCTCCAATGGGAGAGTTTTTGGAAGTATGTCAATTGCTGTTCTGGCAACTGCACGATGTTTTCATTTAGACTGTTCTCATGCTCTTTCTGGCAGTAGGCTGTAGCAGCTGGGATGGCAGCATGTTTGCTTTCTTGTGACAGGGTTTAGACTTTTTTTTCAGGCTTATCAGTTTAAGACAATAATTGTGTAGTGATTTTCACCCCCCCCCCTCCCCCCCCCGCCCCGTATTTGAATGGCTTTTTGCCATTATACAGGGAAGAAAATGGCAGTGGAATGATAGGAAGTGCTAGTACTGGATTCCCTTCTGGTTTTGGAATTCAGTTGTTGCTGCCTGCCTGAATGCTATTTGCCTCAATACAATGATCAAGCCCTTGATTCTTTTCTTCCACAGAATCACAGAGTATCCTGAGTTGGAAGGGAGAAAACAAAGCTTTCTCAGGTCTGCCAGTGAACAGCAGTGCTTTCCAGTTACAGCAGTGATATTAGAATGGATAGAACTACTGGTGAGATGGGAATTGTTCCAATTGTACTCTTTGAATAGAAGCATAGCATGGTATGGGCCACATTGCTCCTGCTTCTTTGAGTGCCAGCATGCGTAAATGCGTGGTCTTCATTTGTCTGTGTTGACCTGAAGGTTAATGCCCTCAATACTTTAGGCTAGTGTAGCTTATCTCACATGCAGCACTGTGTAGTTTTTCAGCTGTTAACTTAATTCTGCCTGTTTTTCTGGAAGTGCAGTTCTAGCTCTTATGCCCATTCAAATAAGAGAGGTGACTTTAACATACCCTACCCTCTTACTCCCTTGAGGACCCAATATGAACAGCAGAAACTGTATTGGTTCTATTCACCCATTTTCTGTGCTGTGCTCCTGGGTTTGCATTTCAATCTCAAGCAGCTTTGCTCTTCATATCGTAGTTGAAAATTAAGTACTATGTAAATAAATTGCTTGTTCCTTTTCCATGGAAAAATGGAAAGCTACTGATACTGGCATGGCATGTTCTTGCCATGCAATAAAGAATATAGTGTAAGAAGTATTCTTGGTAAATCTCCTGTCTAACCAAGAGCTTAAAAAGACAAAGCCAGAGGGACCCTTGATTATTTTCCACTAACTAGAACTCTTATGATCTTAGATTTAAGAATTAAATGATTGCATACTGGTAGAATATGAAAAGAAAGCTCAATATTTCAGTAAATAACTTAAACTAGGAACTGGCTGCTTCTATTTTGGATGCCCAAACCCAGTGTTTGTGTGAAGGAAGAAGGGCTGCAGAAATCTAGTAATTTTAATAGTATCTGGCACACACTGACATTTTACTTGTGTTCTGCAACAGAAAAGGAGAGATAATTATACAGGCTGCTACTTTGTTTTAAAGGCTTAGTAGCTGTTGTACATAATTTTCATCATTTGCCAATAATGCATCCTTTGTAAGAGAAGGAAGAAATGGGTTGAAAATAAGCTGCAGGTCATAAAAGAAAGAAAGGTATTTTAAAGATGTATAGCCTTTTACTTCCCTTTTGTCTATCTCAGAAAATCATCACAAGCCCTAAGAGAACAAATGTGTTTTCACTAATCTTACTGTTAGTAGAAAACCATGCCTGTATTATCTGCACTCTTCATGAAAGTCAAATCCAGTTGAACTGAAGAAAATCTGGGGAGAATAGCATGCTGCAGAGTTTTGCTTTTTTTCCCCCTTGGTTGATGTTCTTTTGTACTAATGGCAGCAATATATAATTTTAATTATTCTATTAAATTCTCTTAGCTTTGAGTTTTACAAAATGATAAATAGTCTCTAAGTCTCTAGTGCTAAGAATAGCAAAGCAGTTTCAGACTGAGCTGTTCAGTATACCTACTTACCAAGTTTGCTTGCAGGCAAAAGCAGTATTTTCTATTCAGACCAAACATGAGTGGAAAGTTGTTCTCTTCACATCTGTTTGGTTGTTTGGGCTCTTGTATCCCTCTACTTTACCATTCAGTCACTTCTTGACCACATGACTGATTCTATTTTTTTTTTTTTCAGTCACGTTTGGATTTTAATGATGACAATTAAGTTTTCTCAGACTGTCAGCTGCCTTTGGGTTTGCATTAGCAGAGAAGGAGGCTTCTAGAAATGGAAACCACGTCTGTCAGGGTACTATGATGTCTTTTTGTCACCTCTGAAGTACGACATGTATAGAGAGAAATTAAACATGTTGTGTATGGATGTTCTAATCTAAGCAAAGAGATGATAGTCATGGTGTTTGCTCCTAGGACACCAGGTCATTTTGATTGTACCTACTTTTGATAGATACATTTCCAAAAACCCTTTCAGATTGCAGTAATCTGTAAAAATCTGGGGTTTGTGTAGCCACAAATCATTTTACAAAGACTGTTGGAAATACTCATCTGGGTGGGAGAACTCACAAGTGAAGTTACAGCTTAAACTGGCAAACTTAAGATCCTGAAAATCTCATAAGAGAAAGATCAATTTACTCTGTAACCATCACTGTGGCTCCAGCTACTGAAATACTGAGTTTAGGTTATCTTTAAAGCCAGAGCATGTGTCTCTTTTTTGCATTGATGGCTCTTAGAGGACTCACAGTAACTTTTGGCTGGCAGTGCATCAGATTCTGGAGCATGGATTGCCTGTGGCCTCCATAGCATTCAGTGTCCTTGTGTGGTACAAACTTGTTTTTCAGTCTTCCTTTCTGCTTGGGCCATCACTCCTGCTAATAATGGGCACTGACTCTGGGAGTGTCAATGCCTATCTTAATGTTGCACTTCAGCTTATTTCCAAAGAAAAGGTGTTTTGAGAGATGATCTGCAATTATAAAAGGGAAGTTAAATTGACAATGCAGGTTTTTTTGCTGGGGTTGGGTACCTACAAATTTTAACTTGTTTGCTATTTTTGCAATGTGTTTTTTCAAACTCTACTTCAGTGTTATGCTTGGACTGTTCATTGAGAGAAGCTGTTTGTTTCACAACAGTGTTCATCTGCCAAGGCTCTATTTTGCAGCTGCCTTTTTAGAGATGCACTAATTCTGAACATGTCGCATGTTCAGCATCCTTCTCTGTCCAACTTTTTTCCTAAAATCAAAACCTGTCTCATCACATTACTGTAAAAGAAATTGGAATGGAGATTTCTACTATTGCAACAAGAAATAACAGGCCACATTTTTCCAAAATATTTTTACCATTTGATGTAAGCATGCTATTTTACTTTATAAACTGTCTGCTTGAGTGAAAGTGGAAAGTATTATGTCTTATAAATAAAGGCTAATTTAATCTGCTTGTGATATTTTTGCCATTGTACTGTTTACAATTTAAAACTTCCTAGATATGCTGGAGCTTGTTTCTTTTTGGGAAAAGCAAACTATCTCACTGCTTTTTTAAAATCACCATTTACTCTGGGCTACAGTTTGAAGCAAAAGTGCTGTTGGAGCCTTCAATTCTCTACATATTGCTGCAGACCAACACCTTGTTTTCTTCATCCTGGGTTATTAGACAGCTGTTGTTGAGCATGTGTTCCAAACCAGAGAAACGTTGACCTGAAATGTCACAGGCATAAGGACTTTGTAAAAATTTCCTCTGTAAAGGACTGAGGAAGTAGAATAAAATCCACGTGTTCAGGTCGTTTGTGTTTTACTTTTGTCTGTTGGAGGAAATGCACTGTTACTGAACTATCTCATGGCATAATACCATAATACCATATGGTCATGATTAATGCATAAGTGGACTTAATGAAAAATGTGACAGTCCTTTCTCTTTTTTCCCCCCTTTTTGCTCTCCTCAGTGTGCAGTGCTAACTAAGAGGAATGAAGTTTTAATATACACAATTATTTTCTTTGACAGTTAAAGAGAATTATAATCTTTGGGAGATCAGGTAGCTCCTGGTAGCTCTTGATGGAGCATGTTGTTCTGTATAAAAAAGTGTTTCTTCTGCAGAGCCTGAAAAGCATCTTCTACATACAGTTGTCACCATAAACAAATTTCAGTGTGTAGCCAAATGCTTGAAATTCAAGTAGGGTTTAACAGGCTTTCTTTGAGTCATTATACTGAAGTTTTACAGAGGCTACCAAACTTAAAGTTAATGCTTATTTTCAACATGATACTGAGAAACATACATTTCTGTGTTCAGATGATTTGTTTGTTCCTGTACCAAGCTGCATTGTTGGCTCTGCTCTGGGAAGGGAGCTTTGATTAGGTTTATAAAGATTGCTGAGTAGGTTTTCCTCCTATGCTGATTGGCTTTCTTTGCATCAGGTAACTGTGTTGTCCCTTTGACTTCTGTTTTCTCCCTTCCTCCTGGCATTAGACTGCCGCAACTAAGTACCCATATAGTTCCTTTTGTAGTTCCCTTTCTTGCTTGTTGATATTTTTGGCCCCTAGTGCAGACTAGTACCCTCTGAGGAGGAGTTATAAAAACTTTGTAATTAAACAAGAATAATTTTGACCCCCTTTTGTTTAGAGTGAATCCTCGAACCAGTGTGAGAGGGGGAAGTTCAGAAACAAAGGAAAACAACATGATGATTTTCTGTCTGGTGGGATGTGACACAGTGCTGTACTGATGGTAACCAGAACCCAAGGAATATAATGGTTTTAAACCCCCCCCAATTGTTCTGTGTGAGAATGTGTGTGTTGGGTGGAAAGCAGCGCTTCAGTTTGCTTCATTAGGCAATTTAATGTTTCAAACTGATCTTGGGTATGAATTTTTTTCAAAGATTTTGAATGAAGGTTAACTTCAAGGTGGCTTTACAAGGGCATTTTGAGAAAGAGTTTCTGCCAGATTTGGATCTGTTTTCATTGTGGGTTTTCTTTTTCCAAAGAAATCTGCTGCAGTAGCAATCTTGGAGTCTGTCTGTTTGTGTGGCATGGCATATCTCCAAAGGCTTGGAGATTTGTTTTTGAAGAGTGGTGATGTAGCTATGTCTTTATTTTAGTTGCATTCAAAATCTACCGTCTTTGTTCTGTGCATTCTAAGATATTTGTTCCATGAATTAGATATAACCCTCAATATTTTTCTTTGAAAATTCTCTTGCCTTGGTGACACTGTCAGTTGTTTGGTTTTGAAGGACTGACTTTCAAACCCATGAGTTTGTGTTTACTGAGAGGGATATAAGAGTTAACATTTCTGCTTTTCACATCTGAGATTTGCCCATGTTGATGGTATTGATAACAAGAGTGCAATATATGAGCTGCAGGGAAATATACTTTATTGGTGCAGATGATCAGCATGTATGTATGGGTAGAAATTACAACAATACAGAAACCTTCTTAAATTCAGCCTTTGAAGCTCTATGTGAACAGCTAGATTCAGAAGTTGAAATATTATAAGTAATTCAGAATGGTTTCTGGAATTTAAAATCTGGTTTTAACTTTTTTGATTGAAAGCTATACATTACTGTGTTTTAGTGAAGCAAATGTAAGTATTTTTCTGATATTAAAAAAAGTAATCCATTCAGTGGCTTTTTTTTTAACAGCAATACACAGGAATTACTGCTTGCCATTATTCCCTCTGACCACATGACTGCTCTTAAGGTTTTTTTTGCACTCTAACCATGTGACTGCTTGTAAGGGGTTTTTTGTCAATTTAGTGTGGTTTTCCAGTGGAAAGGTTACATTTTTCATACAGTCTTTCTTTCCCATTGACATAATAGTAGTAATGCCATACTCTTGAGTAGCTCATTTTATGCTCAGAAGGCAAGTGTTATGCAGTACTACATGGGCACTTACCTGTTCAGTTGGTGAATAAGTGGTCTCAATTTGTGCAGAAAGCAAGTAAACTGACATAATTATTTTGTTAAGAGACAGATTTCAGATATGCTCGATTCTCTGTAATTGCTGATTGGCCAGTTCTGTAGATTGTGCATCTGGTAGCTTCAGACTTTTGGTGGAATGATCCTTGTCTTGAAGTTTTGGGAGATGGAATACTTAATTGGCAAGCTGACACCAGCTCCAAAAGCAGTCATTCTAGAAATTGTTTCAAGACTCAAAGCTTTCTAATTCTGCACAAACTTTCATGGAAGTTGTTTAAAAAGGAGAAAAAGCAGGTTTTCCTTTTCCTGTTTCAGAATTTAATTTCTCAGGAAGAACATGTGGTGAGGGGAATGGAATTCTTGTGTTGAACACAGGTGCTCCTATGTTTAAAAAATGAATGGTTTTGACAGTTTTAACTATTGTTATTTTTTTAAAAGAATGTGCTTAGAAGAGCTGTTTTGATTGAATTGACTTATTTTTAACAAATTTTTAGCTATAAATCTTTGTGGCCTTTCTTGTGGAGAAGCAGGTAACACAAGGAGAAGATTCTGAAGAGGGGTGTTACTGAATTAAAAAGGAAGTCTGGTGTTGGACTCTTAGGTACTATTTTCCCAAGTGTGTATTGCTCAGACAGCTGTGCATGACAGAGTGTTTATACAAGCAGCAATGAAGATCTCTTCTTTAAGAGTTGAGACAGGCTGTGTGGTTCTATGTACTCTTACTAGCACAATAGTATTTAGGGGTCTTTTTAAAATCCAAGTAGTAAATTTTAAAATTGGAAGGCTGAATCTGTCAACTAATAGTGATGCTATTTTGGTACTTCTAAAAGTACAATGACAATGACTTCCTTGCTGGGCAGTCTAGGCTTCCATCTCCTTCCTGCTTTTGGGATAGGCAGTATGATAGGTAGCTTCTCATGGTTAATCTGTCTAGTGAGACTCCAAAGAACAAGCCTGTGGACAACTTGATAAACTTTGTGATTCTGTGTTATGTTGGAAGCTTCTTTGCTTTGTGTTGAAAAGGCAGGTAGTGAAGAAGAAAGCCTCACAGCCAGGCATGCAAATACCCTTTCTTCTTTGGTTTTGCTGTATTCTGCAGTAATAAGTGTAGCCTATAAATATAATTCAGTTATTTTCTTAGTGCTTACTCTTTGTGAAGATACTTTTTCTTGTAGTGTGAGGATTCTTGTATCTATGCTGGAATATTGATAGACTGCAATCATAACTATGAAGGTCCTAGTGAGTGCCCTTGAAAAAGGCTGTGGTAGATGGAAGTAAGTCAAAATAATTGCTGTTTGCATGTTGTGCTGTGCTGTCTGTGAGATTTCTTTTTTGTCAAAGGGACTGTGGGCTGAATTCACAACTACAGTAGAGTGCAAGCCCATGGAATTACTGCAGCAGAAATAGCTGGCACCTTGGAAACACAGCGGTGTGTCTGTGTTGCAGTGGAGATTAGACCTGCTCTTCCTGCTTATGAATAACCATGTATTGTCAGCCTTGGCTCTCCGAGGTGAGCAGGGTTTGCTTTGCTGTTCTCCACCACATTAGGGTGGATTACAATATGGTTTTGTGTGTGTGACTTACACTGTCAGGAAGATTTTACTCTCTAGCCGTGATAAGACTGCATTTGTATGACATGATTGTGTAAAAAAAGTACTTTAAACCACAGGTTAGAAAGGAGATTCTGGAAGCACCAAGAATATTAGATGACTATTCATTTTCAAGTCAAGTGTATGATTATAGCACTTCATTCAGCTATGCTCAGTGTGGTGGGTTAACTTAACTGGCCACAAGGTGCCTACCAAATGGCTCTGTCACTCCCCATGTTCATCAGGATGGTGAGAAAACAGGATGAAAAGTTTAGGGGTTGAGATAAGGACAGTAGGATCACTGAACAATTATTATCACTGGCAAAACAAACTCAACTTAGGGAAATTTATTTATTGCCTGGTAACAGATTAGGATAGTGAGAATTGAGAACAAAAACTAAAACCACCTTTCCCCACCCCTCCCTTCTTTTCAGGCTCAACTCTATTCTTGACTCTTCTACCTTCTCCCTTTTATCATGTAACAGTACTGTAAAACTCAATTGTTTTTTAATTTTCTGCTTGTCCAGGTCTTTAAGTGAGTAGAAACTAGTGACATTACTTAAAACTGGAAAGATAGTAAAGCAAGAGAGTAGTCAACAAATCCAGTGCACAGTTCATAGGCACATTTACATTGTAGTACAATGCACCAGCTTGTCTTAAACATGAGAATTATGACTGGGAAAAAGGGGCTTCTGTGTCATTAATAGCATGACTATGGACCTCTAGCAACTTGACATTATCTGCAGTAAAAATGTATGAGCACATGTGTTAAAACCTGTAGATTATCACTGCTGTGTCATTCAGCAATTGGAGCAGTGTATGTGTGTAAAATCTTAACAGGTGTGTTCACCCTCACATTTTGAGGAAATAGAAGTGTGCAGTGTAGCACCATTGGTATAAAACAGTTACTAGTCTTGGTAGAGGTCCAATAAATGTGTGTGGGGCCTTTCATGTAATAACTGGGTTATTAGACAACATGCTAGAGAAGTGGCCATGCCTTCTCTGACTCACTGGTAATGTTTAGTTGCTTTTCAATATGTGTCATTAAGCCCCAAGTGGTTTTCAAAGAGTTTTGAGCCACTGCCCTTTTTTTTTTGTCTGCAAAGTGTGGTCAGACAGTGCATCATCTGGAAGCAAAGCAGTCGTGATAAGGAAACAATTTTCTGTTTACCCTGTGAATGTCAGTCTAGTTTAAAGCAGTCTAGCTCAGGTGTGAGTCTGGGCTTTTGCAGGAGCCCTCTTTTAAGCATTTTATGAACATTAATTGGCCGGTGTGGGCTCAATGTATTGATACTGTGTATCAATACTTAGCAGCAGATAATTTACTGGGCAGTTCTGCTGAGTACTTTGCTAGAGAGTTTGCTCTAGACTCAGCTGTTCTGCAGCCCAAAAAGCAAAGAAGTAGGAAAGCAGAATTGGGAAAGGGAGCAGGAAAGAAGCTAAAAAAAGTCACAGAACAAAACAGTGAGGTTTGAAGAAGGGCCGAAGAAAAAAATATGTAAGGATACATACCAAAGTCTACCAACACAGCACAGCAGGAATAGTTGCTCTGCTTTAGGAGAAAAGAGTTGGCAGAGCACAGAGAGTGGGCACTGTAGAGCTGTAGGAGCAGATGGGTCTTAGCAAAAAGAGGGTAGATCATAGAATGAATTTAAGCATGTTATTTTTGATCTTGTGCCTTTAAAGTGACAGTGGGTAGACCAAACACCTGTTCTTTATCATCACTTTTTAGGAAGTGTAAATAAGCCAAAATGTTAATTCACTTCTAAAACTTCACCTCAGCTTACTTCTAAAATATTTGCTGGTGTGTTTGTTCCCCTTGGCCTGCTGAATTGCTATTGTAAATGCAGCTGCTGTGAGCCACATCTATTACCTCATTGTTAATGTTTTCAATGAGCTGTAATCTGCTTACTGAATGCTTGATTTCATAGATTCACAGTATTATTTGGGTTGGAAAAGACTCTTAAGATCATTGAGTTGAACCCTTAACACACCACTTCCAAGTCTGCCACTAAACCGTGCCCTGAGCACTACAACTTCATATCTTTAAAATACCTCAATACTAACACATTCCCTCAGTGTAGCCCTTGTGTGTTGGCTGTGATGTTTTTTCTGCATTTGTATGTTTTTTCATCAGCCATCAGGGCATACAGGAGTATAACAAATTTGCACGGAGAAACAAGCATGGCCTACTTTATTACATGTTTGTTTGTGTCTTCAGAAAGTCCTAGCGCTAAATTGTATGAAATTACAGCCCTGAGATTTCTCTAAGGTAGTGCCAGTATTAGCCTGCACAACTTGAAGTTGCAATTTTTCTAATCATTCTTGATTACATCTTCATTTCTTGCATGCCAAGGATAATTAAATGTTGACTAATTGTAGTGCTTTAGGTTTTTGCTGACAAAAACCTGCTTTAGAAAGTGAAAATTCCTGTTCTAGTTATAGTTGTCTTCTTTCAGCCTATATTTTAAGACACAGAAATATCACTTGGGAGCTGTCTAAGCAAAAGTGAAAACAATCTGAATCACATGTGATTGGCCTCCTTGAACTTCAGGAGCTATAAAATTAGCTGCCTTGGAATGGTGGTCCTTACTGGGCACATCTTCCTGTACAGGGGTTCTTATACCTGCCAGCCACTTCTAGCTTCTTTTGCTGAAGTCCAGGATAGCAAAGAGTTCTGTTTTCTACTGGGTCTTTACTAACTGAATTCAGGTAATAGAAAGTTCTGTTACATTTCACAGAGCACCATACAGAGCTCAAATGTGGAGCATCTGTAAATGAGATCTCTAGTTGTGAGTTATCAAGATAATAACATTTCATTTCATTGCAGGAAGCAACTATCTATGGAAATTGCAGGAAACTGAAAGATGTCCTGATACACTAACCATAAATCTAGAAGAGGATGAAGTTCTGGTGATGCTCTTCAGCATTTTAGAGTGTAAGACTTGCTTTTTGGTGTGCTAGCTGGTGTAGCTAGTTGATTGTATAGCTGAAGTGAGTCCCTAGAGGAGTAGAGGGTAAAAATGGATACTGCTTTTGTCAGTACACTTCTGTGATGTTCTCTTTGCCAACTTGGCATGAATTTTAAAGAATTAAGATATAAATTGCTGAAGATTCACCTCTAGTTCTCCTAAACCCAAGAAGGTTTTATAGAGATTCAATCATCAGTATTTTATCTGCAGTACAGAGAGTTACCATACTAAAATCTTTTTTGTAAGAAGTACAAACTCAATATCTCATAGCATTTCTGTAGCAATTTTTTCAGAAGTATCACATATAGCCTTGCAGATTTAAAATGCTTCTTTACTTACTGTGAATATATAGGGTTATAATTTTAGATAAGGCAAAATATTCTTGGCACTTCTTGTGATAATACTTCTTTAGTTGACTCAGAAAATGGAGAGATTATAGTGATTTCATGGCAGAGTGACCACAGAAAAATCATTCTTAGTACAGAAGCAGACCTTGGTTCTGGCTTTTTGGTTTTGCTATAAAGCACACTCACAAGCAATTGTGAAAACAACTTCACTTATCTAGCCTGCCTGGTGTGTTAGAAGAGTATTGATTGTTCTTGAAATTGATTTAGAGATGCAGCTTGCTGTGTCCCTCTGTGATGACTATATAAAATCTGTGTGCCTGTTCTAAATGTGGGAGTTTTTTTAGTGTTTCATTATAAAGAGCCTCCTGACTGTGCAGTTGGCACTGCTGTGTGTGGTGCCCAGGAAACAGGCACTGCCAGTGTGCCCTCTGAAGCTTACACCCCTGTGCAACTTTTAATGGCCCTGTGTTTGACATAGAAAGCGTCTTGCTGGAAGGATGAATACATCTAATGTTCCTTAATGGCTTTCTTTTGAAATCATATCAATAACATTTTTTTTGTCTAATGTACTAGGCAGGTTGGTTTTGCATGAGAGGTTATATCTTGTTTCTGCAGTTTCAGAACTGCACTTCTTTGTCATCAGTGAACAATCAGTAGAGTCAGTCATGTACAGATCTGCCACTTTCTCAAAATGGTTTTGGTGATTAAAATGGGATCTGTCAGTGAAGTCAAATGTGTGTTTTCCCCTCCACACTAGTCTGCCTTGAATGATGAGTTTTGAAACTTGACTGTCAATTAAAACAAGAGTTGGAGCCTGATAGTCTGGGTGGAACATGCAGCTGAGGTGTTTTGGATGGGACCTCTGAACGTGGTGATTTCTGATGGGAAGGTTACAGTTGGTGCAGTCTATTACAATTTCTTTACATTATTATTCCACCCATTTCCATTTGACTTTGTCTTCCATATCTTATCTCCTTAGCCACTTTATCCATTCACCTCTGTTCTTTTACTGCAGGCACAAAGTCTGGTAAATAGATACAGAGCACTCTTCCCTTGATTGGTAAGTTGTGTTGCATAGCACACTGAGTGTGCAGGCATCTGTGTTCAGTCAGTTTCCTGATCACTCCCTTCCCAACTCCTGTGAGTCTTTCACAGTTCTTAATATTTTTGAAAAGTGTCTCAGTAATCACACTACTAACCAAAGGTTTCTTGGTTCTGATCCTGGACTATGGTTCTGGGAAGAAATGGGTTTTATTGTTACCTTCTGTCTGCTGGGGCTACAAAAGGCTTCCCAGGCAGTACAGTTTCTCTAGCCTCTGGTAGCAGGTGTAGCATTCATTTAAGCTTCAGCTCCATCTAACAGGGGAAGTAAATGTTTTCCTCAGGGTTTTTTTTTCTTTATGTGATCTCCAAGCTGTCGCTTGTTTTTATTGCTAGATTTTCATAGGATGTGTAGTTTCTCAAATAAGGAATAATGACATCCGCCAAATAATTAAGTATGTATTTCTATAGTGTTTGGGAAGGTTTGAACAAGAATATTGGGACTGCAACAGGGATGCTTCACTGTAAATTTGCTTTCTATTAACTACTGAAATACTGTCTTTAGGGACGATTAATGTAATGTATGACAGTCATGAAGGAAGTTGAAAGAAGCCTTGACTCTGCCTTCATTTGATGTGATACTCCTGTTACTAGTGGTTTGCTACTATTTTAGAAAGAGGTTGAGATCTGATCTTGACCCATCTGATCTGGACAGTATCCCTAGCTGAAAATTAGTCTAAAATAGAGATACACTTAGCTGTTTAAATGCATGTTGCTAAAGGCTTGTTCTGTACCTTCTAAATTTCTTTGAAGGATAAGGTCTGTAGGAAATAAATTTCTAGAGTCATTTGAATTTCTTTGATGATAATGATAATAATACTAGTGGGAGAAAAATGGTCAACAGTGCAAGTTAATATGAAAAATCAGCAGAAAATTTTTTTTTTCTTTATGTGATCATTGTTTTGGCTAAAATTCAAGTTTGTGTCATCTTTCATGTATCCTTCTTAGTTTGTCTGAGTACTTGAAAATTGACACAAATTACATGCCAAAAAAGATTAAATATCAAAATGCAAAGTCTTGTAATACTTGGTCCCCTTTGTGTTGGTTCCTTATGTTGTTACCCCTTCATGCTTTACTTCCCACAAATTATATGCAGGTCTTTGTGATCACAGCATGGTGTAAGCATACATTTTTTGAACCAGCATGGATGCAAGTTCCACGATGCTCTAAAGAAGCATATTTAAGTTTGGTAGCTGCAAATTTATGGTTCTGAAAGTGAATTTGGACAGGCTGAATAATGGAAGATGTGACTTCTAATGAACATCAAATTATCTGGAGGGGAAAAAAAGCCTTTCAAAAATTGAATATGTGAGAAACTTGAGTGTATTCCTACTGTGTAAGTAGTATTCCAGGCTAAGCAGACCCTGGATATTCAACACAGAGCTTGACAGTTTAGGTTATCAGAGAAAAAGATGCACACAGGCTATCAGTTCAGTGAGGGGAGAAATTACTTCTTCCTTTACAGTTGAGTGAAGAAAAATGTTTCCTGTTCCTTAATATGAAGGTGCTCTATTTTTCATAATTTGTTTTTTTCTTTTCTTCACCTGTGCCTTCTACCAAAGTGTGGCAATTAATAGTTGATGCCCTTTGATAAATCTGAGGTTAAAAGAATTTGGTGTTGTACACTTTGTTCTCTCCTTTAAAACCAAAATTTAGGAAAAACTTTGAGGAAACAGGGCAATCTTGCAACCAGTCCTTTTTTTTGAGTTGACTGTTAAGATTTTCAGTCAAGCAAGATTTCACTTGGAAAAAGCATTGTATCTCATTTCTTGCTGTTCTTCTATTGCAAGTTGTTAGGATATCTGTTGGAGTTTGTGTCTTCTGAAGCTGTGAAGTCTGCAGTGGTTTGGATTTGTGGTTATGAAAACATTTGTTCAGAGCATGACTGATCAATTAAGACTAGGCTTCCTTATTTAATTTAAACTGGAAAGGAGAATGGTTGCTTTTGAAGACACAGGGGGCTGAGTATTAAATGTTTCTTTGGAAATTCTAGTTAGCTTCTTGCAAAGATGCTTCTTGAAATGCTTGTAGAGAGGGAAATTGCCTTTCACATGCAACTTTCTTTGCTTGTGCCTGCAAGATTTAAAAAGTTGTGTTGCAGGAGCTGATTTTTGATCTGTACTGAAACCTATGGCAAGGATTGTAATACTCCAGTGGCTCTTGAGTGTTTCTTTGTAGAAGCATGGTAATGAAACATAGAAAGTGTTTTGTACCTTTTTCGATGCTGGATGCTTTAAATGTCTTTCTGGAGTGTATGAAACTGCTCAGCATTTCTGGGCTGGAAATCTGTGTCTCACTTCAATATGCATGCTTACAAGTATTCATGGTTAATTTGCACAGTTATTTTTATTGAGATTGTGCCTTCTAAGAATCTATGATATAGTCTGATTTTTTTTTTTTTTTTTCTTCTGTTCCTCATAGCCATGAGGATTTTGAATTACTCTGAAGGCACCACAGCGATATCAGATTTTCCTCAGAGCATCTCTGCAGAACTGAAAGTTATTAGAAATGTCAGTACTAATCTTCAATATTGCTTTAGCAATTAGGTGGCTCTTAAGTGCTCAAAATCCCTTTACCAATTAATGATGACAGACTTTAAACTACATGCATCTCTGAAATGAGTTTTATGTGGAAGATCTGCTTTTACATGATAAATGTAAAACCAATCTGCTTGCAGAGTAGGGTTTGAAATTCCTTTATGTAAAAGTTTTGTCTTAAAACTTATACCAAATAGGCCTCATAGATGGCATACTTGAGAGATTTTTCTTTTTTTGATCCCTCTAACTGTTAAGGTATCTTTTTTGGTATTGGTGAAGAAAATTCACTGGTTTTTTTTTTTTTTT
>VYXF01001326.1:92350-108598 GCA_013397295.1 Polioptila caerulea
TTTTTTTTTTTTCCATCTCTTCCCCTCTCCCAGTTATTATCAGTATCAGCTTATTGTTTTAAAGTGGAAGAATTGTTATAGCTCTACCTTTATGGCTGCCTCCTTCCTGAATGACTTCTCTTCCTCAGGAGCCCAGCTCTAGGACATTTCTGAAGCTTTATTACTTGGCATTTTTGTAAAATTCCTCAGCTTTAATGTTTTTTTCTATGATAAGGTAAGCCAGATAGTTAATCTTTTCAGACTTCACTGAAACTTCTTCACTGAATCTCAGTCAAAAAAAAGTTTGATTGAGGCTCAGTTTTGTACAGATAAACTGTTGATGGGGAGGGAAGGAAGGTAGAGGTTTGGGGAGGATTGCTTTTTAAGATAAGATGGAAGTGTCTCAATTGACTTCTGGTTAACTTTTTTGTCTCCTCATGTGTAATATTGAAGAGATTCTTAACTGACTTTTAAATTTTTTCGTTCTCTTATCTGGGGACCTGCTTACTATCTTGGCTGTATCTGAGTTCTCTCTTTTCTTGAAATTACCGTCTTTACAAGAAATGTGATGACTTTGAATCAAGTTACCTAAAAATGAGTCTAACTCTTTCTACATCCCTGAAACATTAATTATTGCAGAGAACTAATGATCATGTGAAACAGTGACTTTTGTTTTCTAAAAGTACTGTACAGCTGTTAAAGTAGTAAATTAATTATGAATTATTGTAATACAGATTTTATCTTTCCAGTACCTTTCTCCACATTTGCAGAATCTTAATTCTGTGAAGTTCTGGTCAAATAAATGTTGGCTTCCAAAAAGCCATCCTTAGAGTAACTGGGAAACTCTTTTGTTGTCATTGTGAACTAATTAGTATTACATTGCTTGGCTTTTAACACTTGCTAAGTGAAATCAAATTAAATTGCACATATCTATTTGTTTCCAAAATAATAATTTTGGATGTTTGACAAATGGGCTTGCCTTTGTTATCACACACTCATTCTGGGATAGTTTCTCCATTTAAAATGAAAATAAGGCTGGCTGTGAATCTAACCAGAAGATTAATGAGGTAGCTTTGTATTTAAGTATTTGCAGGAGATAGGGCCTAATTATGTCCTTAGGTGCCTTAGACTCTAGTCATGCAAATTAAAAGAAATTGAATATTTCTTCTTTTGCTGTGACACATGTTGTTTGAAGTAAGAACCCATGCTGTACAGTGTGAGATGGATGGCAAAACTGGCTGTTAGTCTCTTCTGCTTTTTGTGCCATTTAGTTAGATACTCACTTGTGTGCCAAAAAGTGAGTAATTCCACAGACCATGCCATGCAGGCCATCACCAGGGAAGTGAAGGGTTGCCTGGTTTTCAGGCATACTTTTCAGTTGCATTTATTGCAGTTAGGAAGTGTATTTTATAGCAAATCATGTATTGCTGATGTGGCTGATGAGCTGATCAGAGGTGAGGCTCAAGTTGTATTTGCCATGAATGGCCTCGCAACAAGGGGACTTGGATATACAGCCAGCACCAGTGGGGCAAGCATGTCCAGGCACTTTGTTTTTTCAGTAGTTAAATGTCATCAAAACTGCACATAATTGATTTGAGCCTGCCAAGTGTAGCAGTGAAGCAAAACCCCATGCTCTTTGTGACCGCAGTAAATTAATGGTGGAAAATATGTCTGGAGAAGAGTGATGAAGTCTAGTGTGCTTGCTGTTTTTAAAGTTGTTTTCAAGGAATAATTGATTATCAGCTGCTCTTTCCCCCAGACTTGTCTGAATCCACAGAATAATGGCTTTCTGGCAGAGCACACGGCTCAGCTGGCAGCTCTGAGCAGGCGGGTGGTGCCAACTTCTGCGTGGTGCAGGGGGTGGCCCAGGGCCAAGCAGTGAGCCATGAGCTCTGGGTATAGCTCTTCTGCAGGTCATTGTGGAGGCACTGAAGTGAGTTCTGCCCTTTACACAGCCTTTTGAATTAAAAGGGGAACTTTTAATTTACTCGAGTTCTTATTTGTGCTGGCAGATTGGCCGAACAATTTAATTCAGCTCTTTCTTCAGTTAATGCTTAAGAAAGGTATGAATCATGTTGCAGCACATTGCTGTTGTGCCTTCATTCTGAAGGCTTAGAATTCTCTTACAAACAAATTATGTTAGGAATAGCTGTTCTTCATTTAAATAAGAATCATGGAAAACTCTGAATATAAATACATATACATACTAAAGTATGTATGTATAGACCTCAATGGTGGAAACATTTCATAAAGAAAAGCTTAAGTTCTTGATTTAAGCAGGGCTGATAAAGTGAATGGGCCAGAATCAGGTAACTGCATGGAAGAGCTAGCTGTAGCTGCTGCTGAATATTTGACTGTTCTGTGATGTTCTTTTAACATTATCTTTTAGATAGTTGGAGTAATGTGTACAGTACATGTTCCTCCAAGGTTTTAAAAACATAAGTTGAAAATACTTTTCTTTAGAATCCTTTTCTTTGCAGTCACCTTCTCAAGATATTACTAGGTAATATTTAATGTGTTATATTACAGATTTCTGACAGATATGCCAGATTATTATTCAGTCGCCTGAAAGCAGAGTTATCTTAGCAAACAATCCCTTAATTGGTAGACCAAGACATGTATCTAGTGTACTCTTAATAAATCTTTATTATTATTCTCAAATATTACTCAGAACAGGACTGCTATCAGCCCACAGATAAGCATTCACACAGAAACTTTAGGGTTAGCATGGGGTTTTTTTGCATTTTCCCTATCTGATTTTGATAAAGCCCTTTTTCTTCTTGTTTGCTTCTATATAAATCTTATCAATGGTAATTTCATTAAAAACTGTTTAAAAGATGAAAATTTGTTTGCTTGTATGTGAGTCATTGGAAGACTAATGCAAGAACTTGATAAGATTATGAGTAGGAGGAAGAGAAAGCCACACTTGGTTTTCTTGCACTGCAATAAAACTTGGCAGCCTGAGGATTCAAGAATTTAATTTCTTTATTAATGCATTTTTCAAGATGGATGACATGGAGTATGTTTTTCTAGGATAAAAGAAGTATTGACTGCCAGAACAGCTATTTAATTTTCTGTTCTCTCCCTTGTAGCTCTCCTCCCTATGAAGGGAGTATGTTTCTGTATAGTTTGCTGGTTGTGCAGCAAAAAATCTGTTCATCCAATTTTTTTAAATTTTTTTTTGGTGGCTGGGAACATGCTTTTGCTGTGGTATTGGGCTGTATCAAGGTACCATGAGAGACCAGTAGGAAAGGACTTTTTTGTCATGCTGGTCCATGTTGCTGTGTAAGGTACTGTAAAACAATGAAGAATTACTTCCCATAGCCTGTGTTAGTGTCTGGAAAGGTAAGCTTCTGAGGTGAAATCTGTTTTTACTTTTACACAGAGATCATACAATGGGGATCTAGTTTGTTGCTAACAGATTCTTGTTTTGTTACGGAAGTTCACACCTTACTTCTCTTGCAAGTAAGAAAGACCTGTTTGAAACTTTACCTGTAAGAATCATAGAGTCATAGAATAGTTTGGGTTGGAAGGGTCCTTAAAGATCATCCACTTCCAACTCCCCTGCCATGGGCAGGGTCACCTCCTACTAGACCAGGTTGCTCTCAAAGCCCCATCCAGCCTGGCCAGGAACAATTCCAGAGACGAGGCATCCACAGCTTTCTGGGCAAGCTGAGTCAGTGCCTCATCTCCCTCACAGGAAAGAATGTCTTCTTAGTATTGCATCTAAACCTACCCTTTCCAGTTAAAACCATTCCCCTTCCATATCACTGCATGCCCTTAAGCATTAGGCACCTGGAAAATGAATACAAAAAATGGCATGTTTCAATGGCTCGTTTGTAATTGTTAAGTATATATTGTAGTTTGGGTTTGCTCATCCTTTCAGTTGCCCTTTTTCTTGTATGTGTGAAAGGTTTCAGGAAAGGTGTAGGGATTTTTTTTCTTTTTTTTTTTTTTTTTTTTTTGTTTTATAAATTATATTCAGGGCAATTTTGGTGTACAAGTTAACATTGTTGAGAAAATATATCCTTTCTTTGGGGTCAGCAGGGATCACAAAAATGCANTCAGGAAAGGTGTAGGGATTTTTTTTTTTTTTTTTTTTTTTATTTTGTTATATAAATTATATTCAGGGCAATTTTGGTGTACAAGTTAACATTGTTGAGAAAATATATCCTTTCTTTGGGGTCAGCAGGGATCACAAAAATGCAAGTGAATTTACTACTGGAAAATTAAGTTTACTTATGTACTTTTAAAAAATGTCTTACACATTGTTTTCAGGTTAGCCTGGTGGATCAGATTTAGTAGATCTTCCAACGTCTGGAAAGAAAAAGAGCAAAACCTTGCAGGGCACAAAATCTTTAAGTTCTAAGGTCTCTGAGCAGTCAAGGTGACTGTTCTCATGACCAGATTCTCCTTTTGATGGCTCAACCCTGCTTGCTCCCTAGGCTGGACCATGCCCTCCCAGTACATTATCCAGATATTTTTGCTTTTATGTGCCCTCAGCCTTGCTAGCTCTTGCTAGTCTTGCTCCACATGAAGAGGATCTGTATAATTGGTCTAGCAGAACACCTTTTGCTGAGCATCTGGGTTCACATGTCAGTGCTTGCATGCTCTTGAGCTTCACAATTTTTGCCCATGTCTTAGCTAGCATAGCTGCACACCTTGGATTCCAAACTCTAATGTACTCAAGGTTGCTTGGAAATCCTTAGAAGTGTCTTCAGTGGAAAATGAAACCAAAAGCTGAAAAGTGGTGCTCTCTTGGCACTCAGTAAGAGATTAATAGATCTCTTGATGGAAGGATGAGCAGCTTATCTTAAAAATATTCTCTGATAGTTTTGAATCGTTACTAGAAGAGCTGAGCTCTGTCAAAGCAGAGTTCTCCTTTGTTCTCTATTCTGTAGATCCCTGATGAAGAGCACCTGGACAGACATTATCTGTGTCCACCAGCTCTGCTCCCTAGCCTTTATCCTATGTGTCAGTAGTTCTTGCTGGCTGAGTTGATTGCTGTTGGAAAAGGCTGATCTTTTGGTGGCATTGTGCATGTGACAAAACTGGGTTTATTTTTCTGTGTATTCGGAATTAGATATATGAAACTCGTTAGGAATAAGCTTTAGGGTTTTTGGAACAGTTTTTCAGCTGTGACTACACATATTGTCAATGTGCATGTGTAAGAATGTCCTTCTGTGTGCGGAACAGTTGTAGAAAGCGGATTAAGAATGCAAACTGCAAAAAGTCTGGTATGAGAGCAGGGAAAACTGATTTTAATCTAGTCCTTTATTGAAAAGCAGACATGTCTAGTTTATTGTTAGCATGGAGGAGCAAGATGGTATTTTTCATCCAGTAGATCTCTCATGTATGTTCCCTGAGCCTTGCTACATACACTGTATTTCATTTCCTGCTTCATACACTTTTTTTTTGCCCTAGCTGCAGAAATTAATGCTAGTGTTTAACTGGCAATAAAGCTGTCTTATCATCAAAAGGGTACAAGATTTCAGTACAGTTTTTAAAAAGCTGGGAACTCTTAAGGTCATACTGAACTTCGCCAAGAAAATGCGTTGTCATCAGGGATGCAGTTCCACTTTTAAGGGGATGAAAATGTGAAAACTAAGCTAAGTAAAACCAGCCAATCTTTAATTTCATCTCCAAAGGAATGATTTTGTTAAGAGAACTAATATTTACTTTCTCTCTTCTGGACTATTTATTATTCATACTGTTATATAGCTTGTAGATATTCATGACTCAGATTCATTTTGGACTTTAGAGCAGATTTACTTTTTCTTGATCCTGCTGGTGCAAAGCTCTAGGTTTCTTTTCCTTTTGGACAACCATTCCTTATGATCTCTGCTGCCTTCCAGGAAGTTATGGGAGAAGTAATCCCAAGATACTTTTCTTTTCCATTTTTAAACCAGAGTACACACTTTTTTCCCTCTTAGATGCATGTGTTTGGGTTTTGTGAGTAAACAGTGTATTATATTCTCTTTTCCCTATCCCTTGAGAGTTCCAGATGAGCCCCTTTCTTCTGAAAAGTTCCTTGATTCTGCTTTTGTTTGTTGTGCATGTTCTGCAATTTTTTCCTCAAATTCCTTTATCTTTGCCCCCCTTTAAAGTTTCCTGTTATTTAACTGGGGTGGATCTAAGTAGATACAAAGGATTAATTGGTTAAAAAGGAGAAGCATTATATTTTGTTCAGAGGAGAGTCCTTTTCATATGACACCTGAGGACTGATAGCTTATATTCTCCAGATGACCTTTTGTCTTGATTCCCTTGCCCCATATATTCTCCCTTCTTGATATGGTTGAGATCCTATTGGTTGTGGAGGTTAAGTGCTCCCCAAAATTATTCCTAAGAGTTGCAATCAAATATGTAAACTGCTTGAGAAGTACTGTGTATTTTTTGTTGGGAAGGCGGGCAAGGAAGAAACAGCATATATAGTGAAATAGGAACTACTGTAGGGATAGTCTTCCTCTTTTACTTTAAATCATTCTGTACAGAGAAGTGGATAAAAAATATAAACTATTTTAATCCAGACACCCAGTGGAATGCAATATGATAGCAAAAATCTATTAATGTGTAGGAAAACTGGGCTAAGAAATATAAATTAAACAGGATAGGAAAGATGTATTAAACATTTTCAAGTTGAAAGCGAGAAGGTGCAGGCATAGGTTCATCCCTGTATAAAGGGACACTAAAGAAATAAAAGGTGCTGCTTGCAATCCACAAGGCTGAAAGTGTGGTTACCAGTGTACTATTTCCAATTACTATATTCAGGAGAAAAGTCTTGAATAATAGTTGCTAAATCTTTGTATCCGAAGCTTAAAATGTCCACTCTGCTTTTTACTTACAGTGGTGTTAAGGGTATCTCATTATTCCATAAATCCAATTTTATTATTAGTTAAAATACTCCTGAAAATCAATGTGAAAGAATATTTGAATATCTAAAACTTGAATTGTGTTATTTCTCTTCAGTGAGGCTAGCAGCAGTGGTTTTAGTCAGTGCAATGAACTGATGGCTAAGACAGAATCAGTATTTTCCACTCAAGAGTATTGTCAACTTCAGTGTATGAGTTTCTCTGTAAGTTCCTCTGCCTCAAGCAGATTGATTTCATAAATGCAAGATCTTCCTATGTCCAAAAATAATCAGGAAACCTGTCTGTGTGCACTGCTTTAGGCTTACTTTAACCAAGGATTGAACCAAGATAATTCTCCAAATTGTTGTTTGTAGCTGTGCATTTCATAAGATGTTCCTGTTACTGTATCTGAAGAGAATTTAAACTGATAGCCTGATTACCCAGCAGTTTACTTAAAATGGTTTTCCTTAAAATAAAACCTATGGCTCTCTCTTTTTTTTTTTAATTTTTTTTTTTTATTTTAACAAACATTCTATTTATTATTGTTTTTCACCTACTTAAATATGATTCTAAAATTATAAGTTCCTGCTTATGACTGACAGCTCACCTCTTTCATCTTTAGCAATGGGTCAGCTGTTTTCACTAACTCAGCCAGGAAAGAGAATTCTCTTCGTAGTAATGAAAGCAGCTGATAGAAAAATAAGCACAGTAATTTTGTGCTGCAGGTGTTCCAAATCAATTTATTGTATTTGTTTGCCTATGAAGGGAAATTCTTGGCCATTGACTTTATTCAAGGGCATTTTTCTATGTGTAAGAAAGCTTAGATGCTGCCTCTATATAATCTCAGCATTATTTATAAACATGTCCCATTGCAACCAATGGTTAGCACTGGATATATAGCTGATAACGAGTTCTTTAGTGTTTTGCCCTAAGTGCTGATGGTGAAGGGGTCACAGGTATGAGAGACGGTGAAATGGGTATTTTCTCTGTGTGTGGCTCTGAAGCAGTAGCAGAAAATAGGCAAACAGTGTTTAATAGTGTTTTAGAACCAAATACAACCACCTTGAATCATAATGTATAGATTTTTCAGCTAACGCTTGTGGCAAGCAACTCTTTTTTATAATGCCAGCAGTTAGAAATGTTTCATGAAAGGGATGGGATTGGAACAGGTTGTGATGTTAGGTTGAGGAAATAAAGTTAGTGACTTTTAAAAGCAGTATCAGAAACAACTGCTGTAACCTACTCCTGTTTGTGTTACAGCTTGATTCAGTGACACCTGCTCAGTTTGAGCATCAAGGAATTCTGGTTTTAAGGACTGATTAATCCTTTTAGAGGGAAGAAGTGAGAGTGCATGAGTGGAAAGGAGGAAAAGGAAGAAGGCTGGAGACATCAAGCAATATTGCTTGGGGCTGGTAAATGGTACCAGACACTTGGCTTTTGGAAAGTAGCTTTCAGTAGCTGGAGAAGTTTCCGTGTATCTCCCCCTTCTTAAATTGTTTGTAAATGCTTCTTTATGTACTTGTGTAAATTTAAGTGATTTTCTCTTTCAGGATTTTCTTTAGCACTTTTCAACTTAAATCTCAACATATAGATAATATCTCTCAACAGAATAACACAGACTGTGAGAGCATGTGATCTAGTCTATGTCTCTATCTGTGCTTTCCTTCAAGTGAAAAATAAATGAGTTTTCAAGGGATCTATATGTTTAATAATGAACCTTTTATAGCTGCTATTATCTGAAACATGTTTCCAGTAGTAAGAATTAAGTGTCAAAGAAAGACTTGCTTTGGATTGTTGCTTGGTTCTGAAGTTTTTCTGCATTTTCTTCAGGAAGTTTGTGGGATTTTTTTCTGGTTTCTCATGTGTGTGTCAAGCTTTTTTTAGGCCACCTTCCTGACCCAGAAAACTCTTTTGATGGACTATCCTATTCTTTTCTTTCTTATTAGTCCTCCTCGTTCTGCTTTTGAATCTGTTGCTCAATTCAAAATAGACTTCAATGTGTCATCTCTGACAAGCTGTTTGAAAGAAACTAGACAATGTAGCAGATAAGGGCAAATCAGATTATGACTTCCCTGAAGGAAAGGCTGTATCGTGAATTTAAATATTTGTAGCTCCTTGTGGGTTAAGATTAGAAAGCCTAAATTCTCGTGGCCTTAGTTTATAAATGCTTCTGCTTGTGTAGTTCTGTTACCCATTGAAGTCTTAACTGAAATATTAAATTATGGTAAAGGTGCATCTAGGCTGCAATTCAACTATTAATCTGGGTATGTGAGTCGAAATATAAGGAATTCTGACTGATCATGTTTACTGATTAGTCTAGAAATAGCTTTTGGGTTGTTAGTCTATGTAAGAAATGTGCCACACAGTACTTCTCTGAAGATCAGTTTGTGAAACTCAACTTGTGTTTGATGGCTCAATATTTTGGTGCTTTTTTCCCAAAATAGAAGCAAAGTGGGGGAAAGCATTAGAGCAATGTGTGGTGTTCTAAAACCCGGTGGCTCTAATTTTTTTGACAGCGTGACTGGTCTAAAAAGTCAAGCCAGTTGACTGCACCACTTTATTTATCCACACTGTTCAAAGCAAGTCTTTGAAAAGATAGGACGTTCTGACTCATGTAGTTTGAATTCCTCCAAGTTTGATGAACAACTTGTTTCTCATTCTCTAAATATTTTAGGATCTCTCTTATCTTTAAGGACTTTTCTAATCCCTATGACTATTTTTTCTATCAGCTAAAATCAAGAATGCTGCTGTGGCTTGCATTCAAGATGGTTATTACTATGGTTTTTCCTAAGTTTTGTGAATTCTTGTTGCTCCTTAGGTTTTGTTTTGGTTGTTTGTCTTTTCTTCTTTGTGGTAATGTATCTCAATATTTTGTTATTTGCTCTTGTGCTGTGATTGTGATTTCACCTCTTCTTTCTCTTGTCAGAGACCAATTAATTCTATTTTTTTTTTTTTTGTTCTATCATCTAGTGGAAGTTTAAGTTACTTGTTGGGATTTTGTTGTACTTTTGAAAGTGTACTTGGTCTCTTACCCTGTGCCTCACCCCAGTTTTCTAGTACAAAATAAGTCTGTGATTAACTCTGTATATGCATGAGTATATGTTTTTGTGTGTGCATATATATGTATATATGCATGCATGCACATCATGCACACGAGTACAAGGAGTCTTTCTCCTCAAATCCTTTTATTTTCTTGCCTGCTTTGGGATGACTTAAATGTCAGTATATGGTCACATATAGTGAGAAGAGGCGGAGAGCTTAGTGTTAAAAATAGTGGGGTAGTATATGTTGTGAAAACATGAGATGATAGGAATGACATTTTGCTCTTGTCTATTATATACCATTCATGACTTCCAAACTAGATTATGGCTTTGACCTAATTTTTTGACATTTTTTAGCCTTAAGGTTGATATTCCATGTATTTGAAAGTATTCTAGAGACTGGTAGCTCATAAAATTCTGCAGAATGGTTAAATTTTGACTGGGAAGTTCCTAATAGCTTGAGTTAGGCAGCCTGAAAGTGGAGTTCGGGTTGGAGTAATTTTCCTGTTGGAGTCTGAGTTGTTAAATTTCAAGACTTTTCCATATTTTGAGAGGTTTGAGAGCAGCACAAAAGCTTTCTGCCCTGCACTTGGCTTAGCCGTCATGCTTGGATCAGGCTTTAATTCTTGCTCTCCCCCTCTTACGTCAGTTTCTATGATAAGGGCTCTTTGTGGAGGCTGTGTGAGATCATCACTAAGGGTGCACAGTTGGTGACCTCTCCTCTGTGAGACTGCAGATGAATAGGCCATAACTTCAGCAGACTTGAGCCCCCAACCTTTTCTTGTTAGGTCTTAGCATCCAGGAGGAGGTTTTCCATCTCTCTTTAGAATGAGATTAACTCCAGTGTGCCTGCATAGTGTGAAATTGCCTTGCTGCTTGCAAGTGTGCAGAATTCCTTGAGTGCCTCAGTAAATTGCTCAGTCTTTTCTAAACTTTATCTGCCTCATTTTTTTCCATGAATAAGTTTGTGTATTGTTAACTTTATGTGCTCCAAGGTCTGATAGATATAGCTGATACACAGTGGGAATATTGAATGTTTTGCACACAGGACCTAAATTGTATCTAAAGGGCTCAATTTATACTCTTGGTATAAAATTTGCCTAAAATTACTGCTCCCCTCTGTGCCTTACAATCTGCCTTTGCTCAGGGCTGAACTAAGAGTATCCCAGCTCTACTTTTTCTGAGAGCACACAGAAACTAATGCAGCCCAGATGGGATGAAAGGCGGTGCTGTGTGTGAGGAGCAGCAAGGCAAAATGCCTGATTTCCTGTCTTGAAGCTCTGGGTCTGTGTGTGGTCAAAATTTCACTAACAGAGTGCTCTAACATTAGCTTCCTCTAGTAGCATTAGTTTGAGTGTTAAACTCAGTAGACAAAAAACCTCCAATCTTTTTCTTTTCCAGTTGGTGCCTTGTTGCAGAATGGTGTCTTTCAAAGGAATAATGTTACACAGTTTTGTTCTGTGTTGAGCAAAGACACGAAGATCTGCATTGCCTGCTTCAGGTAGAAGTCTTAGTACTAAAGTTTGGCAGAAAAAATTTGAAGTATAGATGTCTGTTATCTCAGTAGTGATTAGTATTTCTTCCTTCTGATGTAGGGGTCTGTCTTCCACACTTCTTGCCTTGTTTATGATAGGCATTTGTTTCATGATGGGATTGAGTTTTGATTTAGTAGTCCAGGCTATTGCAGATGAATGATGCTGTCTGGGTCTGGCAAAAATCAAAGATGTTATTGGCAATCATCTGTGTGAATTTTGTGGTATAGAGCCTTTAATGTTTAATGTATTAATAGATATCATTTTCTGTCAGAATTTTTGAACTGGATGAAAACTTTACGCTAGCTGTGGGCAATAATTTTTTTTTTTTCAGTAAAAGTCTGCAGTTGAACACAGATGCTGAAAAGTGATACTGTGTATACTGTGTCACGTGCCCAGAGCTGTAGAGACCTGATCATAAATCCTAGTGCTGGGATAGAGGAAAAATATGCAGAGAGTTATTGAAGGCAGAAGTCATCTGTCAAGCACAAGCTTTCTCTGAAGGTTATTTAATTAGAGGAGTTGCTAAGTAATTTTTCAGACTCCTGGGACTTACTCCATCTCTTTGTGTTCAAAGATGACCTCCCTGAAAGAGGTAGAAGGAAATGGTTTCCTTGTTTTTCAGTGCCTTGTTTTCTGAATCTGAAGATGAACCTTTTTCCATTAAAAAAAGGTCAAGGTTTTTAAATCAATCTTGCCTTCCCCCCCCAATTGTTTTCTTAGAGACCAACACAATGCTGTAGCATTCTACAGAAAAGTTCCAAGACACAGCAGCTTTAATTCCTTTGTCTTAGTCTATCTTCACTTTCCCTATGTCTGTGGTAACTTTCCATTATGGCTGAGAAAACGTGGTGGGATGTTGTGTTGCTTTATTGTATTTTATCCCTACAGATCTCATCCAGCAAAACATTCAACTTGTTAACTGCATCTTGGTTTTTTTCTTTTTTTTTTCTTTCTTTTTCCTTAATGCAAGATAATTTTCTTGGTTTAACAATTTCTATGTTGTTTTGGTATAATAGTCACCTTTCCCCTTTGGTAACAAACTGTAGATGTGACTACCACAGCAGTTTTGGTTTTGGATATAATTACATTTCTGATGTCCTTTTGATCATGGTTACATTTGCAGGTTTAAATATTTGTAAATGAAAATAAAACAAAAATAATTTCATTCCAATTGCTTTCAGTTTCTGCCCTCTGTGCTTCAAGATGAGTGTACAAGTTATGGGGATTTTTTTTTCTTCCATTCTTCATTTCTGCTGCATCTGGTTCTTGTATTGCTAGTGGGCGATTTTCTTATTGTTTCATTCAGATGTATATAGGTGGAGACTTCCAAATGCCTGTTATTAGAATACTCCAGTGTACTTAAGTTTTTGGATACATTCATGTTGAGTTCTGCTTATTTATTCAGTACTTCACTTTCATTTCAATTAGTTAACTTCAGTTCCCTGGACTTCTAGAAAATATGGCACTTTCTCATATAAGTAAACATTAAAACAAAATTTTGCTTTCTGTGCTTTCCTCTTTCTTCCTGTGCAAGAGTTTTTTGGTTTGGTTTTGGGTTTTTTTTGGTTTGTTTTTTTTTTTTAATCTGCTCTAAGGGAGTCATTCTTTAGAGAGCTAAGAGCAAGCAGTGATGAGTTTGAATTCAAAGAGGATTAGGGGTAGGACTTTGAAATACAGACTAATTCATCAGACTAATTCATATTGTAGAATTAACAAGAGGTGGCATTAAATCATGCCTGAGCATTTGTTAAATAATTGCCTTCTTTCAAGAAGGAAAATTTGTAGTGTTTTTGAGTGATGAGTGGTTTAATGTTGTAACTAAACTTGTAATCCTTTACTTGTAATGGGATCACCCCTGTCAGCACTTTTTTCCCTGCTATCCTAGTTGGGAATGCTTCCCTTGCATGCAGTACCTCAGATAATTTAGTGATTGGCCTTGAGGTTTAAAAAAATCCCACCCAGTGAAATGATGCATCCATACCCCTCCCCAGGTGACTGTCAAGTCAGCCAAATGAGTTGGATCAGCTGCTGTGCCACACCAGTGTCCATAAGGGGGGCAGTGGGGACAGTCCAGCAGCTGGGAACAGAGCTGGTGAGGTGTGAGCAGCCCCTGCCAGCAGCAGCCAGCCTGCTCAGCAGCTGCCTTGGCAGAGGGAGCAGCACCAGCTCCATGCTCGCTTTGCAAAGCATTGCAGCAGTTTAGGATGATGTTATCCTTCTGCTTTCTTCCCCTTGCTGGGCTAGCTGTTCCATGGGATCTTTTTTTTTAATCTGCTCTAAGTAGAATCTACTGGGATTGGTAAACAGGAGTTTAGTCTAATCTCATTAATTTTTTGAATGACATGGCTTCTGTATCCTTTGGATCTGAATTGTGGCCTGTGTACTTGTATTAAGCTACTTGAACATTCAGGTGTCACATCTTGGAAAGCACTTGAGTGGGAAAATGCATGTGCACAGTAATTCTGAAACAAGAGCTATGGGCTTTAAAGGAAACATAGTGGGCATATAGTGTTTATGTATCAAGCCATGTCCTGTTTGGAAGCTGTTGCCACTTTTTCTTCCTTTTCCCATTCCAGAAACTGATCAATTAAACCCAAAAACCCCTAAACCCCCCAAAAAACCACAACCCCCAAAAAAAAAAAAAAACCAAACAAAAAAGAAAAATATTACTTGCAAATATTAAAAGTTATGGGATAGTCATGCTAAAATTATTGCTGCTCCCTATGTACTTCAAAACACTTTTTAACTCACATCAGACATGATGACAAAATGTTCTTTGGAGGTGAATATACCAGTAAGATATTTTTATCAAATTGCAAATAGTAAAGTTGTGTTTCTAAACCCTTCTTTTTTTTGCTGTTGAAGTTTTTGGGGTTTTTTTTTCGCTTGCATATCTCTAACAAATCAGATCAATGAGCTCCTTTTGATTGATGATGATTTATGACTAATATATTCTTGGATTTTTTTTCCCAATCTAGCACAACTAAAAGAGCAACTTATAGACTATTGCTGCTGAGTGTGCACTTATTATATAAATCATGTAACTATCTGCACTGACAAATACTTTTGGAATAGAAGGTTGTTTTCAACATTATTTAAAAAAAACTCATGAATTGACTTTTCAAAGAAATGTCTTTCATCACCATCAATCTTTCCTTTTGGAAACTGAAATTGTGTGATAATAGCCTTTGATGTTATCCTTAATTCAAATAATCATTGCAAATGTTATGTGATGTTTTTCATCGTTTGTGGCAGGCAAGTGAGATTTTTTTGAGACATTGTAAATTTCACTGGAAATACTGGATCCTGTTTGTGACCTGCTTCTTAGAGATGCTTATTCCTTGATTTCAAAGCTACTGGTGCACTTGAGGTTATACCCTTCTAGCAGTCCCCCCATATATGTTTTTCCTACTCTTCTTCCCTCCCCTCTCTTCTTGCCGTCTATCCTTGTACATTTGTGCAGCTTTGTGAATCATGAGGGTTGAGTGATCTTAGAAAAAAACAGTAAAGCCTTTTCACGGCTGCTCTGTGGTGTTTTTGTCCATTTGTGTTCTGTCTGGTGTATGAGACCTTTCCCTCACTTCTGCTGCTTCTATGGAGAGGTGACAATCAAGCCAGACCCATTTTGCTGTCTGCTGCTTGGGCACTTCACAGCAGGTGCTGATTCTGCTTCTGGCTGTGGTGGCCTCTGTGGAGATCTTTGGTTGGCAGGGCTTCTTTTGGCATGGAAGACTTTGATAGAAGTAGCCTCTCTCAAGAAGATGTGCTCTTACCCACACCCCCACACAGATAAAGTGTGGGTCATTGCATTGTCTTGACTGTCAGTCTGACAATTACTTTAGCTCCTAACAGTGTTTCTTTCACTGTAGAGCTGAAGGAAATGAAAGAGTTTCTGAGTAGTAGTTTCTGAGCTTTTTGTTTCTTCTCTCTGGTGATATTAGATTGCCAATTTTGTAAGGCAAGTAATATTTAATTCTCTGCTTTTCTCATTGGTGATAAGGTTGTCCCACTTAGTTTTGATGTTTATCACTAGAGTGGTTGAAGTCTCTAGGCAAAAGAGAACATTATTAGAGGTCACCCGGAGCTGGGTACTTGAATTCTCACCAAGCTGTAAAAATGTTGTGGGTTTGGTTTTTTAATTTATTGACAGATACTTACAGAAAACCTTTTTTTTATAAAATGCTGAAATACTGTCTAAAACTGTATAGCATTTGCAGACTAATCAATTAATCCAGTGTATGTTATGCCAATGTGGGTATTTGGGAGATAAGTCATGCTATTATTTTTTAGGGAGCTAATGAAAATTTGGATATAATCTAAAATATACTTGTGTGCCAATCTTCATATTTAATAGCTTATCTATACTTACTTCTTGATGAGCCTGACCTGCCCTGCCTGGGGTTTTCTGTTGCTCCTTGGCTTTTGTCAGTTGGTCTATGGTACCCAGAAATTAAGTTGAACCAGAACTTTCAGTTGATCCCAATTGCAAAGTGGGATCAGACCTTCCTCGGAGCATATGGATACTTGTGTTCCAGAAACTTCAGACAAAGCATTATTTTTGTTTAATCCATTCTAGGTTTAGAAAATGTCATGTTTTATAGTTGTTTTTGTACTTCAGGTAGTGCCTGTAAGCTACAAAATAAGTACTTTGCACTAAGTAAAGGTAACATTTACAGAGATGGTAGGACACTAAAGCATTTAATTTTGTCTAGAGAGTAAAGCTTATAGTAATTGCCATTTTCAAAATGTTTTGAGTGTATTCACTGAGAGTATATCTAAACACATTTCCTCTATATGGAACCATCAAGTTATAATCTTGATGCTTTTCCCTGTTGTTTTTTTTTT